>CAUDNR010000242.1:0-23080 GCA_958430865.1 Entrophospora sp. SA101 | reverse complement strand
GAGTCGTTCACGACGTTGGGGCTTACACCCGAGACACCTTATTGTAGGCTGTCTATGTAGGACTTGTACTTAGTATATGTTCAATGTAAGAGGTTAGTATTGTTTTTTTTTTAAATGGTTTAACATAATTAACGTATTATTTTGCACTCGTCTCATATTAATATTAATATTTTTTTTTCATTTGTTTAGACAAAAAACAATAAATTATTTAGTAAAAATCTAGATAAACCATTTTTTTGTGTTCCTCTCATTGTTTCCTTTTTTTATTCTATATATATTGATGACAATAATGAATTATCCTGTTATTTAATAAACTATTTGTGCCTTTATTTTATACAAATCATTATGATTGATTGGATCAAAATAAGTATTGTGGTATTTCCTTACTGCACGATAAGCATCATCTATACTCCTGAATCTAAGAATATATTTTGAGTATCTGTAACTTGAACTTTTTACACCAAGTAAAAAAATCAAACTTAATAAAATAACGTAGCATATATCATACAATAACACGTACATAAATATATATATTTTACAAAGGAAATTTAAATAATAAATACCTTGTGATTTCTATTAGATCATTTAACTTGAATTTGTTTGTATTTGATTCATCAAAAAAACTAGCCAATCTAGCAATCTTGATTTGCTTTGGAAGTCCTGTGACTAGTACCAATCTACCTGAAAGTGAAAGTGTTGGTCCATATTTTATAACCGTATTCTTTTTCAGGAAATCCATAAATGAATCAGTATTATTTCTTGATTTCTCATTTTGTAACTAGAGATATTATGAAGAGAAGAAAATAGAATTATTAACAACTCCATATATTTATAATTGCATAGATTAATTATAAATATACGTACAATGTAAGTCAATTCTAATTGATTACCAAAACGAAATTTTTTTTCATTATACCTGAAAAAGATATCAGCTAATCTTTCATTCCTAAATTTTACTATTGCTGTTCTTGTTGGTAAGAAATGATCAGTTTTAATGAAATATACTAATAATTAATCAAACCTCAATATATTAATTATATTTATTCGAATATCTGTTTATCAAGTATTTACAACTCTTTTTTTTTTCAAAAAAAAACTCACTTTGATAATTACGGTCAGTAAATTCGTAATTATATCCAGGTATTCCATATGTTAAACTGTGAATATCTCTTGGAATTGCAGTCAATGGTAAATTACTAATCTTTATAAAAATACTTAATTCCTCATTATAAACTATAAATAACGAAAACATCATTAATAAATCCATTACTATTTATTTACGTTATATATATAAAATTAATTTTATAATACTTCTTCTTGTAGTGATGGGAATCTCCAATTTCTCAAGAGGTTTTGACCAATCTGTTGATATTTCTGAAGGTATAATTTTTAGTCTTTTTGTAAATGCATTTTTAGGCTTATTTAATTCTTTTGGTGGATTTGATGATGATTGTTGAGTGTTTGAAGAACCAGTAGTAGAAGTTTCCTCTTTACTATCTTTTATATTTGTTGTTTCTTGTTCAATCTTGGTTGTAAATGAAGTTGTGGGAGAAGTGATATTAGCATTAGAGTCTTGGTCTTGTAGGTTTGTTGTAGAAATTTGTCGTATATTTTTAATAACAGGTTTGATGATGGTAAGTTGAGTAGGTTTTAAAAAATAATTAACAGTCGTTGTTATCCCTCTTCCTCTCATTATTGTCCTAACCAACGGACAAGTGCAACTAGTCAAATTTTTCATAGTAATGGTGACAATTGTTGCGCCACGACACTGATTTTGATAAATTCATGTAACGATCAGCAACATATGTAGAGTAAATGACTTTTGATGACTGGTCATTCATTTAGTCATTGTATCAGATATTGATACCAGACATTCGTATGTTCTTATTGCTTCAAAGAAACCCTTCCTTCACTATCACACGATTTGCATCCGCGATCTTTTGTGATATCAAGGCACTTAACGCTGCAACTTGTTTCCATTCGTTATTTAATGTAAGATTAGTTACGGCGCGTGCCGTATTGCCATCCATAAATCGCAAGTCGTAATTATTTACAGCCTATATATATATAGCCGCAAAGGCTATAATGCCATAACAGATCATACTGTAAATAGTTTTCTTATTTTAATAAAACAATGAAATAACATCTTGCAATAGCGCTGTTACCACAATTACGATAATAATAACAACGTTAGTCAAGACTCATTCGTAAACAAAAAAAACTGCCGTTTATATTATTAAAGATATCGATCTGTTGCTTTAAATGGCTGGTAATTATATTGATTAAGTTGTATTACAATAAATAAATGGAGTTTCATGAGTTCAATAACAAAATAATAGTAATCAAAGAAGCATCGATGAGAAGTGGTGGATGATATTACTCAATGTTTGATTTTGAAGCTTTTTTCATTAGATAGTTTTTAGCTATTATAACCTAATAAATTGTTTTCGCGTTATAAGAATAAATATTATTGTTTGTATACGTGTATATATATATATATATATATATATATATATATATATATATATAGTGATAGTATACCTCAATAATTAAGGCCTTAAGGCTTTACGGTTTTATGGTTTACGACTTTTACGGCTTTAGGTGGTGTCATGCCGAATTGACAGCATGTATAAGAAGCTCTCATCGATTGATTTTTAATGACTGGCGGTAAGATAAAGAAAAGGCTTGATCATGGAGAGAGATATTGGCTTTCCAGGCTTTCGATGTCCAGTTCTGTAACTTAGAGTCTGACACTAGAATATTAATAGTATCTATCTATCTATAATGAATTTCTGGGATCCTTTTTCCAAAGGTGCTTTCTGATGCCACATAGTGTTCAAAGAATTCCAAGCTTTAGTTCAGCGATTTTAGAATGAATCATGTGAATTTTCTCTAGTTGTTTAATGGAGAATCCTTTTGAAAAAGTAACTCATACTTGTGGATGGACAAACATTAGACAGCATTATAACGGTGTTCTTTTTAATAGCAAAAAAAAATAAAATAATAATTGGATGCAGATCTTTGCTTCCCGAGGGTAAAAGATACAACGCAATCATTTATTTTAATGAAAATGATGCACTAAATTAATAAATAATCTATATATAAAAGTACATACAAATAAATTTTTGTTACAATGAAAATATAGAAAGATGCGTGAAGGCAGTGTTGTGCCATTTATGTTTCCAACAATTTTCATTGGAACATTCCAACAAATTCCAATTAAAGGTTCCAATGAAGTTAACCAATGAAATTCAAATTATAGTGTCACACAACTGAATTTTATTGGTCAATATCGATTGAAGGTCTACTACATTGGAACCACAATGGAATCACATTAGAACATTCCAATAGCGTTACAATGTTCCAATTGCACAACACTGCGTAAAGAGTATAAAATAATTAAAATAATTGTAAAATGCGCAAATTAAAAAAAGAAAACAATGAATGCAATAATATAACAATTGTAAATATAAACAACTTGTGTGTATGCTTAATTTTCTAATTTATCTACAGGATCCCCATGAACACGAAATCTATACAAACAAGTGTAGCCAGGTTTGCCCCAATTACTATTAATTTTCATAATGACAGCTCTTACAGGTTTATTATCTTTACGAAGATCTGATGGCACTTCAAATGTTTGTATTGGTAATCCTTCAATATCATATGTGTAACGACCTAAAAATAAATGGAGCGATGAAGTTCCAAGTTTAAGATCACCCGTCGTGATATTTTCTAATGATTGATCAATATCAACAAAAGATTTTGATTCATTGTTATCATCATCATCGTTGTTTTTATTTGGTACGTATTCTCCGTCTTGACGAAAACCACAATCTTCCTCTTTAGACTCCATAAACAATCCCTCACCATCATCTTCATAATCGATATTTTTTGTGTTCTTGGTTCTGCCACCAGTTCCGTCATCTATAATTCCCCAAACTTCAAATTCTTTGGGTGCACTAAGGACATCCACCGCGACACGTTTACTAACATGATCATAGGTAACTGCGGTGACATAAACTCGTCTATTCAATAATACTGCTATTTGACCGTCCTGACCTGGAAAAGGCCAACATTGTCCAACGTTGATGTCTGGTGAAATAGCTGTCACTGGTGGTTTGCCTCTTAATATACCTTGACCTGATACATATGCAAATAATCTTTGATACCATTTTTCAGGCCAAAGCTCATAAGTTTTACTTGTAAATCTACTGATAACTTTGGCACCACCTGAATGAAGAGCAAAATCTGGTCGATTCAATTTATCTTGAGAAAACACCAAAAGTTCTTGTGATACAATATCCTTAGCTTCTTTTCGTATCAAATCAAGTAATTCTTGTCTTTCTTGTTTTCTACCTCTGTATCTTTGTGTTTCGCTTTTGATTTGTGAAGTTTCTTTTTTAAGTTCTGATAAACATATTGACTTAACTTCTGAATTTATTAATGAACGAAAAAAATCAGGATTCGGTTCATTGGATTTTATGTTGCCTGAATTTCCCATACAATTTTTAACCTCGTCCATAATAATCGCTTTCAAATCGTCTATAGTAAGCACCGTATCGTTATCATCGCCTGATAAAACGTTACCTTTTCCTTCAACAATATGTTTTATTTTAAAAGTATTATCATCCGTTTGCCAGAATTGAAATCTTACAAGGGATTCAAGCTTTGATAATGGCGAGTTATCGCTATAATTTCTATTATTACTATAAATTACAGTCATAATTAATATAATCAAACAAATTAAAAAAAATTTATTCTGATAAACATTTGTAATATAATTATTTGTATTGATAGTATGACGATGATGTATTCTTGCAATCACTCCTTGAACTGACGATGTTTCAGATGCTTGATCTGATTCTAAGAGTTTTCTCACTAACTCTTCTTCTCTTGAAAAAGGACTAGCTGCATATGCTGTATATTCGTGTTCTGGTCGTTTTTTTACATATGCTGTGTATTCTGTAATTCCGTTACCAACATGATCAATTCCACCCTTTTGTATTTCTTTATCTCTTGCACTACTAATACTATCACGATTTTTGGGTGATCGTCTATTATTGTTATTCGTCATTGTTGTTTCTGAACCTGGAGATTTGGGAGTTTTTCGTCTTCCAAGCATATTTATATTTTTTATAAAAAACTTTAAATAAAACTTTTTTTGTTTAAATTATTAAAAAATAAATAAATGAAAATTTTTGAGGTAGGACCAATATATTGGATACAAACAAATACAATTCCCGAATATACTATTTTTAACAAGAATTAACTTGGTGCAACTTTAACAATGTTTTTTGTCTTTTTTTGTATGTTTTCTTGTACAGAACCACCACAGAGGATTCAGAGAATTGATGCTCAAAATTTTTTTGTTGCATTGGAAAACAATATTGAATGTGTAATAATTTAAATTAGTAAGTTTAAGTTACATTCAATTCAAACAATCGATTATTATCTATCAATGATTAAACAAAATTTTTGGGATGTTTTGAGGAAACACTTTATGAAAATAAAGGAGAACAGGATGGTTGTATTCGTGTGCTGTCAATAATTGCAAGCAAATTTACTTGTGCTGAATTGGAGGGGAGGGAGACTTTGCCCAAGTAAATTATCACAGTATAAAGTACATGATAAAGAATCTTGTATGATTACCTATATAATGTAAAAGACTATAGATTTGCTCCACATTTATATATAAGAAGATATTTAGACCATTTTATGAAAAAATAATCTCTGGCTACTAGTAAAGCACATATTGATATCTGTATTTTATGCAACTTCTTTCCTTCTCTGGTCAAGATCATCAAATGCATAAAAAATTACTATTAATATATCATTTAATCTATTGATTTCTACTAAAAACAAACAATAAATAAAATCAATTTTATTAAAACAGGTAAACAAATAAACAATTCAGTGCTTATTTCCCTAGAGACAAAAAAAACCCCATTTCATTAAAAAAAAGCAAAACACATGATAAAGAATCTTGTATGATTACCTATATAATGTAAAAGACTATAGATTTGCTCCACATTTATATATAAGAAGATATTTAGACCATTTTATGAAAAAATAATCTCTGGCTACTAGTAAAGCACATATTGATATCTGTATTTTATGCAACTTCTTTCCTTCTCTGGTCAAGATCATCAAATGCATAAAAAATTACTATTAATATATCATTTAATCTATTGATTTCTACTAAAAACAAACAATAAATAAAATCAATTTTATTAAAACAGGTAAACAAATAAACAATTCAGTGCTTATTTCCCTAGAGACAAAAAAAACCCCATTTCATTAAAAAAAAGCAAAACATTGGTTGATCAAACATCTAGAAAAAAAATTATAAAATAAAAAACAATTTAGTACAAAAACTACATCAAAGAAAAAAATACAATAAGAATAAATATTGAATTTTTAAACAATTATAAATTAAGAACTATCATTTGTGTTATCAACATCATCTAACCATATTAACTATACTATTAATTAATTTATTATTGTTCATCTATTATCATTAAAATAAATAACAACTAGTCATTTATAAATGCTTTTACCCTAATTATTATTTTCATTGATAACATGAACTGTATATTATAGTCACAAATATAACTTTCATGTGGCATTGGCGGAGTTGATTTTCTTTAATAATCTTTTTTATTTGCAATAATGAAAAAAAAATCAATGATTGCCGAGTTTAAAAAATAGTGTGTCACGCAAATGACACTATTTTAACCATTCCCGATTTTTTTGACGCATTATTGCATGTTTCTACATTCAATAACTATTTATTGAATGTCCGACTATGAAACATTCCAAAAATTTCCCTGATATCCAATAATGAAAATTTTAGCATAGACAGGCATACAATAAAGTTAATTAGCATAAACTTTGAAACAGCCCCATATCATATGCTTAAAAATCTTCAAATGCATAGCTGAAAATAATGAAATAGAAGCTTCTCCCAAACAAATTAAATATGCATATCTAGATTTAATAAACATTGCAAAAAAAAAAAGCAGCTGCAATTTCCCTGTTTCAATCTTAATTATAATTCTATTTATTTTATTGTTTCATTTGAATATTCACGAATAGTTCTAATAACTTGAACAGTTCTTATTCAAATAAAAGCTCTAATTAAAAAACAAGTTACATGAACAGTAAAATTTTTATAAAAAAGAAAAAAATTTTTTAGTATTAATGCAAAGTCGAATTTGATCGTTCACCGATTCATAGAAGGACCTTGGATTTCCGATTGATTATATTTTTTTATTCATAGCTTTCAATAAGGGAATGCCAAAAATCCTTTCAGACAAAACGATCTTCACGACAATTTCGGCCAAAAATTATAAGGACACTCTCTAATGAAACATTGTGATATCGATTCATTATAGCGTGTAAAAACAACGAGATTTATAAAATCTTGTTTAACGGAAATGTTATTAAAACGTTTCAAAATCATAAATATTCTATCTATTTATTGGTTTTTAAATAGTAAAAAATTATAATAGTGATGTTAGCTGGTTAATAATCTGCATACATAATTTCTAAATTTGGGAATAGATATTCGCATTACCTTCTGGTTATTACCAATTTAGGTAGTAAACGGCTAACATCACTACCAACATCATGTCAATTTTAAATACGTGTATATTCGAATGCGACCATTAAATATGTAACTTCAATGGAAATAGAGGCTGTTTTAATGTTGGTTTATGTTCCATTAAATAAATTGTAGCATTATATCTAGCGTCTGACGAGGGACACATACATAGTGACACCTCGCATTAACTAGTTGCACATAGCGAAACATTGATTTAATCTATTAATAAATTAATAAATAAAATTTTATAATGCTTTTATAAAATTATTATTACAATTATATATATAACATCAAAAGTTAAAAAATAAATAATAATATTAAGATTTTTCAAATAAAATTTCCAATTTATCACAACAATAATCACAAAATCTAGAACTTCTATCTGACCAAGGTTGTGTACAACTTGAACAAAAAATTCCTCCACAAGTTTTACACCGAATTTTCCGTTCTGATTGAAATAATAATAATTAATAAGTTTTTTTGATTTTCTTAATTTTTAAAGCTTACTATATTTACCTAATACAGCAAATCTCATTCCGCACGTCAAACAATTGTCTGTTATACTATCAGACATCCAGTGATTTTCAATCTTCACATCAGGCAGCACCCAAGAATTTACTTTTCCCGAAGAATCTCCACTATAAAGTACTCTTTGAGTTCTTTTGATGGAATTTAATTAATGTCAAAAAATTTGCATATATTTAAATAAATAAGAAATTCGTTGCTATTCTTGATAATTACCCAGAAACCATTAAAGAAGCAACATTAGTAGTTGTTGATGGCCCAAATCTGTTTTCGTGTTTTAATTGATGCCTCAAAGTTAAATCCCATTTCAGACCTTTTTGCTCATTGTTAGAAGTTGTTTTTGGCACCAAACTCTTATTCCAAACCTAAATATGAGATCGGATAAATTCATTATCATGAAATAAAAAAATTAAAGCCATAAGGAAAACTTTCTTTAAAATACCTTTATTACACCTTTTTTATGTCCTGTAAAAATTAAATCTTCATACAACCATTCATTATGTTTACCCTATTAAGCAAAAAATAGAAATTTGTTATCAAGCAACCTATTTTTATCATTAATAATTAAAAAAACTCACCTCATAGAATATACAACACTGAATAGGATCTGCAAATTGTGATATGCTTTTTTCTACATAAAGATCTCCATTGATAGTCCATATACGAATAACCGAACCACTACATGTAATAATATCACCCTTTAAATATCAAGTTTAAAACAATAAGGATATTTATATTATTCAATTATTCAATATAGTCATTAGATTTTGTTTAAATTGAATAATAAATTTTCTTACTGTTGTATCATTTATTGCGACAAACTAATTTTTTTTAAAAAAAATATATTTAGTAAATAATCACACTTATAAATGTAATCAATCACTTAAATGGTTACTACCTGAACTCCGATTTCATGATTTTTTAATTGCCTGATATATTTCATTCTGTTTAAATCCCATATTATACAACTCATATCCTACAAAATCAATTATTAAATTAAATAGATATAGATATTATTTACTTAAAAATTTATGTTATCATTTACTTACATCTGAACCACTGACAATAATACTATAAGACCTTGAAACTGCTACGCAGTTTATCTTTGCTGAATGCCCTCTTAGACACTCCATAAATCGAAATTCTGGTGCTTTTGTTAACCATTTAAGTCTCCAAATACAAATAACCTGCAAAAAAAAGCTTTTTTTTAATAAATTTTAAAAAATTACAATGATCATTAATAGATTCAATATATCATACCGCATCAGTACCACCGGTTATAAATGTCCTTCCATCAGCAAAACAAGCACAACTTATAGTCTCTAAATGAAGATTTTCATATAGTCCTATTAACTAGAATATGAATAAATATTAAATAACGAAAAATATATGAATAGATAGTAAGGCATCAATAAGACAAAATAAAATAATTGATCATACCTTTCTCGTGTCAGTTTGGTGAAGTCGAAGACTATTATCAGCATATCCCCATTCGACGTAATGTGTGTAGTTTGGCGGAACTAATACCTTTTGTGTGCTTACAACAATTAAACGTTCATTTGATAGACGCATTTCACGGACTTGTAATCGAATATCTGAAGAGCAAAATTATTTTTGATCATTTAAAATTTGTCATGAAGATGAAATTGTGAATAAAATTTGTAGTAAAAGTACCTTGAAGTGGATACATGGATTGAATTAATTTTTCAACATTATCCTGGAATTTATAAAGTCCATTACACATAATCGGGTCGTTAGTCAGAGCTTGCCTTGCTGGATGAGGTTTGACAAATAACTGACGTGGTGTTTGGCCAAAATTATGGATAATTCCAGTTGTTGCTGAACGCTCAACAGGATCAGTTATTGAGTCCAAATCTTCCTCACCCAAATTTAATTATTGTTTATTATTGCTGTTGAAAATCATTTTTTTAAAAAAATAATTGATTATTTTATAAATAATTCATGAATTACCTATTGCGCCTTCATATGAAAGATGATGAAATACATTAACAGCTTCAACAGCCGCAGGTCCTTGCTGTTTGTATCCAAATATTAAATCTATCCATTCATGAATATGTGTACTAACATATTCACATTCAAGAGCCTAAAATAATTCAAGCATTAAGGATATTGTTGAAAATTGAAGTACTTATTTAATAGTGTAAGAACTAACCTGACGGTGTTTATGTATAAAAATTTTAGGGTCACAATCTGCCCATGGTGGAAGGATCACAGAATCAATAACTTCACCAGTTGCTTGTTTAACACCTGTAAAATGAATAAAACGTGTTAAAATAACGTTAAAAGAAATATAAAAAATTAAATTTACAAACAAACCAAAATTGAATTTATTTGTATTCTCCAAAAAATCGGGAAGATAAAAAAATTCTGGGATCAATTCTTTAACATCACTCATGTTATCCCGAGTTGCAGATGACCATGCTTTGGAAATTGAATGAAATAACCTATCAGCGTGGTCAAAATGTCCACCCTTGATTATGTTAAAGCAACTTTATTATTTTGCATATAATATCTCGATTATGCGTAAAAAATGGTTCTAAATAATATATAAATAATATAATATACCTGAAGCTTTAAATATTGTTGAGTAAATGGCTCAAGTCTAATTAAATATGAGCATACAATCATTGCAGATGAATAATGTGTTCCATAATGAAATGCTGGAGTTGTCGCGTTTGCAGTAGGGTCAAATGAACGATATCGAATTTGAAATTCCTCTAAATATAATAATAATAATAATAATAATGAATTAAAATTTTAATCCGCAATTTACTGCTTTCAGAGGATTGTAATATAATTACTTTTTCTTTCCATGGATTGAGCACCCATCGGTTTTGATAAATCACGGAATGTTTCAGGGCTTTTTAAATCCAACTATATAATTTATTATTATCTATATTAAACAATCTCATAAAATACGATAATTAATTATTATAGTATATATATATATCTGAAACTCACTTCTTCACTAGTGTAATCAGCAAGGATCCAGGGGAAAACAGGATATTGGGTAAGATCTATGTAAAAAAAGTTACTAATGAGCGTTTGCCTTTTTGCAAAATTGTCGAACAAGGTAAATGTGCTCACCATTATAAGATCTTCCAGCTATAGTATTTAAGTGCATTAAATACTGAAAATTAGAAATCTCTCTTTTTTCCCACCTTGAAGTTAACTCTGCTAGAGAAGAGTTTGCAAAGAAACTAGGTAACTTGAATGACAAGGCAGATGGTGGGCTTATTAAAGGAGTTGCAGGTGACCCAACATCAAGATTTCCGGTTGTTCCTATTACAGATTCAGAACCACTAATCGAAAACGTAGCTCTTGCCACAAGTTTATTATATGCAATATCTCTTTCTTTCAAAAAAAATGTTATTAAATAGTTTCTTCCATCCGCAAAAAAAATTTCTAATGCAACATCTCTATATATTTTTTTAAACAAGTAAATAAAAAAGAAAACATTTAATTAAATAAAAAATAAATTTTATTATATAATCAATTATTAAAATACCTAAATAGAAATTTTCTTTTATGCACTTCTTTAATATCGTCAAATGCCCTTATTTTTTAAAAAAAATTTTTATGTAAATAATTCATTCCTGAAATTATATTTTACTAAAATAGAACAAATACCATTTTCGACTTTTGTGTTTTTTTGGTTTAGGATTTGCTGTTGGATTACTACCATAACCTGCATGTGATGCAAGCATTTGTACATATTGATCCCTTTCCTTAAATTTTATAAAAAAACAATTTTGTGATTAGTATTAAACCAATTCTAAATAAATGAATGGATATAATATTAAAAATCATTATTACTTTGATGGGCGCATCCCAAATATCCACAATCTCCCCGTCTGACCTTTGAAAATAATTATCAATTAAATATAAATTTTGCTTGCATAAAAGTAAAAGACCCTCTATTTTCATTAAAAGAAAAATTAATAAGAGAAAAATTATTTCATTATCAGCGTATAAGTTGATTTCATTCTGTTAACAAACAAACACTTGCCACATGCGTCTAAGCCATTAATTCGGCTAATGTTAAATATATCTAAAACTGCATCATTATGTTCCAATGATCTTAAAACTTTACGATTTTTGTCTTCCTCAAAAGCTGTTTCTTCATCAATTTCAGCCTGAGATCCTGTATAACCTGTTTTTTTAAAAAAGTTAACAATTTTATCAATTGATAAAGGTTAGCCCAAATTTCATAAAATTCTCACTATTGTCAACAGATTCTACACCATCTACAGGAACCTCCACTTCACTTGCAGGAGTAAGAGTCATTTGACGTTCTGGTGATTTTGCTAACGTAAAATAAATTTTTAAATCAAATGATTGTTTAAATATAGATTTTTTTTTTTTTGAAGAAAATTTATAAAAAAATTTAATAAATACCTCTCTTATTACGTATACTGGGAACTTCCAAATCTATATAACAATATAAAGAACAAATCTTATTTAAATGTTAAATTAAGCAAACATTAATTCTAAATAAATTAATACACTTACTTGTCGATGATTTATTGGGACTATTCATTATTGAGTTGCCAGAGACTTCATTGACATTCTTTTTTTTTTAAAAAAAGGAAAAAAGTCAATATTCATACGTGTGTATAAATAAATAGAAAATAATTATTTATAAAATAAACCAAACCTCTTGAGATTTATTTTCATATTTGCTACTTTTTGGCTTATAAGAATACAATTTCAAATCTTCATTGTTATGTTCTAACTTTTTACGCATTCGGCAACGTCCTAAAAATAATTATAAACATTTATTTAACAGGCGTGTCGTCAAGATTAAAAAGAAGAAACTTAAAAATTTTACAATTCGTAATTCACATCTAACCTTCTGTAAAATCCAACCTCCATTTTGCATGATTATTAGATGCTTTTGGTCCCCATAGCGCTCTTTCTCGAAATAGGTCGGCTGATGTTTTTATCCACTCATCTCTAACATAATTGTAATGATCAATATTGTCTTGAATTGACCTATAATATCGACTTGTCTCAATATCTTGAATATGTTTTGACCACATTTTTGTTTTTATACAATATTGATCAAAGAAATCTTGTTCAAATAAAAATTTTTTATGCATTCTTTTCAATTTATTCATTCGTTTTGAATGAGAATTCCTAATAGCATCTTTACTGTTTTTTGTTTCAAATATAACATGAGATTCCCAGGTTTTATAAACATTCTCTAAAAATAATACATCCAATTGAGTTTTTTTAGATTCGATCCATTCATAAAACGAATTAACATCCTATGGTTAAATTTAGAAACACAATGAGCATAATTTAATTTATTAATTGGATCAAAAAAATTTCAGGAACTTACCATCTCTAAAAGTTTCCAAAATCCTTCAAGTAATTCTTTATGTTCTTTTTAATTATTATTAAAATTCACATACATATATACATATTACCCAAATAATTTCTTAGTACTCTAAATACTTGAAATTAAAATTAAAAAAATTATTATGTAAGAAATTACCTATTCCTTTAACACGTGTTTTTAAAATTCCTGACATTTCTATAGGTTTTTGAAGCATCAAAAGTTTCCAAACCTTAAAAACAAAAGCAAGAGTTAAGGAAGTTTATATAATGATTACTATATTAAATTTAATTATATCTCATGTCCAGGGTGATATAAAGGATACACTCATTGTACTTGTTTTTACTTCTTGATGGTCAAAAAATAAAAACTTATAAAGATAATAACACAAACACTTCAAAAAATCTACATCAGGATTATATGGACCAAAAATAATTTTTTGATTATAAATCAACTTCTCCAACATTTCATTAATGATATTGCCATCATTAGAAGTTTGATCTAGTTCAGATAGCTTGAATAAAATTAGACGGTTTAGTGAGCGATATAAAGATGAAATGCATGGATCATTTATTCGTCTTCCATTAGTATCTTCATTCTGTTGTATCCCCTCAAGAACAATGGTTATCACATCATAAACTTGATTTCGACCATTTAAAAACCATCCTACAGCAAAATAAATGTTATTAAACATATCAAAAATTTTTGATAGCATGTCTCATATGCAAAATTACCTTGGTAAATAGCATCCACGCTTATTTGTCCAAACTTGGAAACATTCGATATAACACTTTGATTATCCAATAAATTAATATCGAGTTGTAGCGTACTTTTTAAAGTTCCTGCAATATGTGACAAAATGTAACTTTCAAATTGGATCTGAATTTTAATAGAAAACGAATATTATTATTATTATTATAGCATACATAAAAACTATGAAAAATATAACAGTTAAAAATATTTATACCTGATTGTCTAAATATGATGGAGGAAAAGACTGATAAATTAGATTAGATTTGGATTAACTTGCATTCAAATATATGAAAAACAATAATGATTTATAATGACTTACTCTTAAAACTATTTCTAACCCAGCCAAGGCTTTGGACTTTAGTTCAATAATAGAATTTACGCAAATCGAAGCAATAAACTCAAGAAGACTTTCCACCGTTGAATTTTTATTTTCAGCATATATAGGAAACTTGAATTTAGATTTAAGTGGCATTTTTGGAATATTATATGAATTTACAGTTTCATCTTCTGTATCACTTTGAGCAGGACTAAGATTAAATGGTGATGACGATGGACTGATTGTAATCATGTCAGAAACAACACTCAAATGAGAATTCTTCGATGGAATCGATTTCAATTCTTCTTGAAGCTCTTTTTCAAAACTTTGTGTTGATTGACGTGAGATGCTTGTAAGCACTGGAAGTACCCCTGTGGACCCAATATTTGCATAGTTTTCAAAAGCTGTATCTGCATCAAAAGTAAGCCCAAGTTTCTTTGAATGTAATTCTTCATCTACTAAAATTTCATCACAAGAGCATATTATATGAAATAAAATATCAACGAAACCACCCATAACTTCACTTTTATAACATAATTCATTGAATTCTGGCGAATTATTATATAGGTCAGTGAAAAAATGTATAAGAGTTTGTTGCATATTGGATAATTTTGATAAAGCTTCTTTCGTATGATCATTTGGTATCTCGACTATTAAAAAAAAAAAAAAAAAGGAAAAAAGAAATTATTAAAAAATTAAATTCAACTATAAATTAATTAATTCATATAATGATAATACCTTGAATTATTTCATCACTCTTAGTTTGGATTTCACCTGAAATTGATCGTGAACGTCGCCTGTGAGTTTTAGGTTCTGTTTTAGTTTTTTCTAATTCAGTATCGTCTTTTGTAATGCCCTTTGCCTTAGTGTCTTTTTCAGTCTGATAACTTAAGTAAACGAACGAATCCATTCCCTCTTTCATAATAAGTAAAATGATTGGTAAAACTTCAGGACAAGCTATATGTATTGTATCATCTTTGCCTTTAAACAAATTCAGAAGAGTGAAAAGATCAAATGGTGCATCAAACGGAACATCACAAATATCTACACCAAAAAGCATAGCAAATAATACTTGATTTAATTGTGTAAGATTCCACCATTGAGGAAGAAGCTTTTGCATAACTATAAATCCTCCTGAAGCAGTTTTAAATTTTGAAATGTAAGCAATTCCTTGAGAATGAAAAAGTCTTGCTAAAATTCTAGCTGCACAAACAACCCAAAGAGGATTTGAATCTACATCAAAAAAAAGCAAAGACCATTTGTTTGTGATTGTTGTAGCAAACTTATTGACATAGAAAGGATTAAGCTTGTCACAGACAATTTCTGTGATCATTTCCATGACCATTACACCAATTTGTTTTAGTTGTGTTTCAACCAAAACTGTTTTAGCATCAGTTACGATAGACTTTAATGGCATTTTCCAATTAGAAATTTCTTCTGGATCAGAGTTAAATAATTCTACCTTAAATAAAGGTTCTTTTTGAGGTGTATTGCATCCAGTACGCCGAGATGTAGCTATTTATTTAATTCATAAAAACAAAGGTCATATAAAAAATAGTTAATTTTTAAAACAAAAAAAAACATGAATTAAAAATAATAATAATTACATTTATTTAAAATTGAAACAAGAAAAGTTGCAATTGATCTTATGACTTCCGTGGTGAAGTTGTATTTAACTACTATCTTAAGAGTTTTAATAAAATCAGTCAATAAATCGTTTGAATAAATATTTGTTTTCAAAGCCACCAACATTTTTTTAACAACATCTATAGAGTAAAATTGATTTGAGAATTTATATTTATTAAAGTTTGTTTAAATATGATAGTATATTTATTTTCTTTAAAATAAAAAAAAAGGATACGCATTTTGCTAAGACGTTTAGCATTAAAATGATGATGTTGACTTAATTGAATAAAAGTAGCAAATTGTTGCAGGTGTGCTCTTTGCACTTTCTCATCAGCATGTTTCCACAAATCAAAATCAAGTAATAGGAATCGGTAAGCAAGAGGATTAATAATAACTGAATCCCTGTTTTTAAATAAAATATTTTTAGATAATGAATGACTCCAAAAAAAAAAAAATATATATATAATAATAATATTTTGTAAAAAAAATTTATTTAAATAATAGCTCACGTTAAATTGATTGGATTTAATCCAACAAAAACAAGTAATAAATTCAAAAGATCCAAAGTCAAAAGCCCTTGTTTTTGTTTTAATAAATATGCCAAAATTTCATAACCATGAATCCTTTCCATATCTTCTGAATTCCTCCAACTGAATCGAATCAACTCAATAAGAATGCAAACAGTTTTATAAAGATCTGTTGTTGTCTTTTTTTCAAAAAAAAAAGAATACACATTTAAATAAATTATATGGGTTATAATAAATAAAAAATGGCCTAATTTTTTTATTTTTGTTGTTATACCTCGGCCAGATCTATTAATCTTAAAGCTATAGCGGAGCCTCCAATCTTCCAAATTGAATCATCCATTCCATAAGGAATAGCTGTAACTGGATCGCCTTGCAAATATCCAACGCCATGAAGAACTCTTAAAGCACGTTCAACCTTTGGAACGGAAGCATTTAAAATAACTTTTGTATTCGCAGTTCCGAGTACTAATGCTTGAGAAGTTCCTCCAGATAAGCCTGATCCAAGAATACTAGCATTTTGACCACATACAAGCACATTACTTGCATTATAAGCAAAAATAATTTTTTCTTCAGGTAGAGTTTGACTATTGTTACCTCGAATAGCATTTACTATGGCTGAATGTTCTAACTCTACACTAGTATCTTTGCGCTGACGACTTAGGGCTTCAAGTCTCATATTTAACAAAGTTGAAGTTTGGTAGGTTTGAAATTGGCCAAGCGAATCTTGGAAATTTGAGCAATAACGAGGGCCAAGATGGTAATAGACACTAACAATATCACCGTCCAAATCATCTTCGAATAAATAACATGGCCCAAGATCCCAAGCTAGTCGTGCCAACCCTTTTCCTAATTGTTGTGCGTAATCTTTGGGTGTTCCAATAAAAACCCTTATAGATTTATTTGTGATAGGCTGTGTTGGATATGAACATTTTATCATCTCAACATATCGTCCATCCACATACAAAGACATCGCGGCTGGAGCTCCTAAACGTGACTTATTATGCACTAACGCTATATGATACCAACAGCCAGTTCGAAATTCATAACTATCAAATTTAGTTGCATGTTTAGGAGAAGTCTGAACAACAAGTTTATGGGAGCTTGACTCAAAAAAAACATGCAAATAACATCTTTTTTCATCATCACTTAAACCCAAAAGTGATAAATCAACTTTCGAATCGAAATTCTCAATATCAAGCCAACTCATGAAAGTATAACCACCATTAGTAGGCGGAAATTGCCTATCAGTTAGGCTACTCATTTCAAAACAAGAATAACCATATTGTGACATATCAAATTGAATAAAACGTGGCCATCGACTCCTTTGTACCCCAAAAAGAACCATATCCAATACATTCATGAATGAACCTTGTAAATCTATATGGATTTCTTCTGGTAAATTATTTCCATTTTTAAATTGTTCAAACAAAAATCGTATTTCCTTAGTGGTAACACCCATTTCAATCAATCTTTGTGCCAACTTGGTCAGATATTTATTTTCTATCGGATCAAATTGGGTTTCGTCTTCGTTATTATCTTCATCGTCATCTTCATCATCTCCTTTAACAAGGTACAATCGTTGTAATACAATCTCAAGCACACCATATTGATTCATCATAATCTGGTTCCTTCGATTAGCAAAGGCAAGAGCCAATAGCGCATCATAAATTTGATAATTAAGCTTTGAGTTATACCTTACAAGTGATTGTAACCTAAGAATTGTAGTTATAACATCTGGATTTTTTATTTCTTCTGTCATATTACCTAATAATTTAGTGATTTTGCTTGACTTGTCATCAGCAACTTGTTGAATATCTTCAGGCTCTCTTTCAACAAAGATTTCATGAACAAAATCATCTTCAAGAGCAAATCCAAAAATTATTCCAAAAAATTCATTTGGGGATCCGGTAGGTTCAAGAATTCCAGTGAGGCATATGGCATCCTCTACTGATTTATATCCAATAGTCTTGCCGAAAAAGGTTCGATTGAAATCATGTCTTGACATTGCCTCTGCAAAAAGTGAAAAAATTGCCTTTAATGTATCTACTGCTTGAATTTTTGTTGGAAATTCGCATGATTCGTAATTTTGTCCTTTTAAAGTATTATTATTATTGCTATTCATTTCGCCATCAGAAGTGTTTAAAGAAAATTTTTTGTAGACATCTTCTAATCCAACTAATAAACTAACAAGACACACAAAGCCGCCATTCTCACGAAAAACATCCTTCATTTCAGGACACGCGATTAATATACGCTTCATTGACCATAAGATATGCTTTTTCATTTTTAAATCGAATCTGGAAAGAGATTGGACAATTTCTACAAGTCTTCCAAATTGAAAAGAATGATCAATGGTAGATGTTGACGATATTGAAATTCTTGAAATAGTTTGCTTTGGTGTTTGTGGCTCTGCATTGAATTGTACATAACTTTGAACAACTAACGTTTCAAAAATCCCTAATGCCCCATCACGAGTTTCATCATAATGTAGTAAGTCAAATAAATTGCCTTTATAACTATTATGATATATTTAATTAAGATTAATATCAATTCAATTAAATTATTGTCGAAATTTGAATATATAACAAGTACTTACGCAGTACCAAATAAGGACAAATTTGCATTATTATTTTTCAATAGCTCTACCAAGCATTCTGATATCAATTGAAAGTTTTCAATTACTTCAGATCCAAAACGATTTTTTATTTTGTTTTTCTGTTCCATAAAGTCATTAAAATGTGATATTGATATTCTTTTCATAAATTGTGGATTTCCAAATTGATCTTGTAAAGTGGTTGCCAGTTCTTGAAGAAGACTGCATAACATATTTAACAGTCCTATTTCTCTAAAGACATCTTTAAACTTTGACGCAAATTGTAATAAAGAAATCACAGTCTCGCATGCAATTGCAGTTGTATGTTTCAAAGATTGTCCTTGAAAATGAAGAGACAATACAACTAGTTCTCGAAAAGGCACATAATTCAAATCAACCATAACAAAGACCAATAGGTCTAGAATTGATCTCTAAAATTAATACAAAATAATCTTAATATATGTTTTTATTCGGCTATTTTATTTTTTGAATGAATGAATACATATATATGCAAATTAATATGATGATCATTATTTCATACCTGAACTTTTGGAGAAAAATTATCCAGTTTTTCAATCAAAGTTGGTAATGTATTTAAGGATTCAGTAAGAAAATAATTCAATGAATTTGATTTGAAAATTTCAGCAATTGCAACAACTATTTTTTGACGAAACAAGTCTGGAATATCAATAGAATCTGATATTTCTATCCTTGTTTGAAATGGTGACAAACTATTATCTGGATATAAAAGTGTTGATGCTAAAACTTGAAGTGCCTTTTCATTACGAAAAAGCGTTCCTATTATTTAAATTATGAATTGTCGTTTGAAAAGTTATAATTAATATATGTATAAATAAGTACTTGCAATCTTTTAGAATTCTAAACCTACCATCATCTTCATTTGGGGTAGGCAACTCGAAATCTATAATGTTAAAAATATTCATTTAAAAGACAAAAAATCATTATAAATCATTAAGAATTTTTTTAATCCTACCACTGTGTTGGTATGGTGTTCCATGTGGTATGATAGGTTTTAGTTCAGATACACCAGCAAAAACTAAATCTTCGACCATAGTTATTAATGTATCCTATGAGATATATTTTTTTTGTTAAAAAATAATAATGATTATTTGAAGAAAATCGTAAAACTATTTAAATCATTAAAAAATAATTACTTTAGTTTCAACATTCGATTCTTCAAATGGAGGTAATACAAGTAAATAAAAAAATGCTTCATAACCGTTCATCTTGTAAAATTCTTCCAAGAAAACAGATGAAATGTCATAAGTTCCCTTTTAATTAAAAAGTCAAAATTAAATCTCTAGAATCGTAGTAAATTAAGAAAACACAAATAAAATAAAATAAAATAAGAAACCTGCAATAATTCAACAAGCAAAAAACAAGCGTATAATAATTGTTGGGTATCTTTGAATTTAAAATTTTCAAGATCTAAACTGTTATTTATAATTTTAAAGATTTTTCCCAAAATATCCTTATTTTGAAAATATTTTAAAAGTTTCATATTGACGACAGTGGACGCAAAAAGGTCGGTAAGGATTTCAAGAGATCTATGTGGTTATTGCTATTGTTAGCAAAGTCTGAATATCATTAAAATCTTGATCTTAAATGATGATATACTAATACAACATCTAAAAATACCTATCATGCCATATATTTTTTTGTTGATTGTCATCTGATAGATCATTATTTGGTGACAATATCATGTTTACCAATAAAAACAATAAATCTTTTTCAATCAATATATTTAATATTTTTTCATTAGTTACAAAATTAACAATAATATCGGCTAATATATCTGATACAACTATCCAAGGTGATTTTGACTTTGATAAATCTTTGTTATCGGCATTTTCAATTAAATTTGAATCTTTTAATGGCAGAAATTGAAGACAATTATAAAATGTTTTTATCAAAGCCTCGGGTAGTTGATTTTCAATCATTATTTCAAGTAAATATCGCTAGTTTAAATATTAAAATAAATTAGTCACAAGCATTTTATTAATTTCCATCAACAAGAAATCTAATAATAATAATAAGATATAAGAATAATGAAATTTCACGTACTGGGCCTCTACACAATATACTAATTGTCTTGAGTGTATAAAATTGCTGGTTTTTGTCTGTCAATAATTTCATAACCTCATTACATTCTAACATATAATAATAATAATAATAATAAGAGAAAATTTTTCATTTAAAGATATATCACATAATTATAATTATAATTATATACTATTATTGTAATAATACCCTTAATATTTATCAAATCATCTTTTATTTCTGAATTGCAACATATATTGTAAATCAATTGTTTTGAAGCTGCATCGGTGAAATTGTTTAAATTCTCCGGACTAAACAAGTATAAATAAAATAAAAATGTATAGATAACATTTATAAAGGTAAAATATAATTTATAATTTTATAAATTCATAAATACCTTTCTTTGATAAATTCTGGAAGTTCAGCGTAAATATCAGAAAATTGCTTACACATTATAATAAAAAACATATCACGTTCCTATATATATGAGTTATTAATTGTCAATTATTTCATTAACAACAGCATAATACCAATGATCATTTATTTTGTAAATATTAATCTACCTCGTCAACTGTAGAATTCTCCCATTTATCAAAGTATGAATGTAGATCTTGTAATTGTTCAGCAGGAATTCTAATTACACCATCAAACCGAATTATTCACTGAAGTTATGAGACATTCACACATATTGAAAACAGAAAAATCAAACAAAAAGTAAAAGCCAAGCAGTAAAATTAAGTACAAAAATTTTTTTTGTACAATTCTTACAATGCATCTGTAATAAAAATTTAAACTAGAATTAACATTACATAGATATATATAAATCAAAGATATAATTATTATTGACTTACCCAAAAAAATTCAAGGATAAAGGTCGATTGATGCAATTGTAGCATTTTACAACTTGACTGATATAAGAAATGAAGCTATATATTTTTTTAAAAAAACTTACATTTTCGGTGTAAGCTCTTGCTCTGAAAAATTCTCTGGTAAATTCCCTAACAAAGTACTTTTCCGCCTTCTCTCTAATAGTCGTGGATCTTTTGAAGAGCCAGTGATAGACTTTCTTCTCATATAAGGTTTTGTAGGTATCCTTGAGGCTGAGGAAGCGGATTGTGGTGGTGTTGATGTACCAAACAATGAGGCAAGAGGTTGTTGATTAGCATTTTTGAGTTGGCCAACAAATCTTGACCACATAATTTTATCCCTTTATATACTCTCACTGTTTAGAAAATTCCCTGTTAAAAAATAATCAGGATTTTTCTTTACCGATAATTAAAAATTGTTGATAAATTTAACAGTATTACAATTTTGGTCTAGACGAATTTAAAATTGAACGAGATTTGGAACATCGCCCCTGTGACCGAATGATCCCTGAATAAGATGGTCTGATATCCCAAATTACCATATTTAGACTGATTTACATGATTGTGGTTCGGCAATTTTATTATTTTTTTACCCGCAATATGATTGGTCAAACTCAAAGATCGTCACCAAAAATGGTAACTCAGCCACGTGGAAGATGTGGCATTTTTCTTTTTTGGTATATACAGTCAGGAATTTTGCTATAAATGGTATTGCAGTTTTTGGGGAAGATCATCATTCTAGAAAAAACAAATAAATTCTAAAAATTATGTGTTACAATAAAAATTTTTATAAATAAATCAACGTAAATAATGGTTTACATTCAATTATTGTCACATTTAATTTA
>CAUDNR010000241.1:17355-32941 GCA_958430865.1 Entrophospora sp. SA101 | reverse complement strand
ATTTGATACTGTAGTGCATGATTTACATTTCGCGTTAACTGTATCTGCTCAGAGACAAAGTGAAATTGATCAAAAAAGCTTAAAGGAAGATATTAATGGGATGTCTAAGGTTATTATATATATTATCATTACATTGTCATCATTATCATTATTATTGTTATTATTACTACTAATTTTTCTCAATTAAAAAATCAGTTTTTAGAAACTATTCATGGTGGCATTATTGACGAAGAACAAAAACTTAATACAGTACTTCAAGAAGTTATGATTATAAAAGGTCAAATCGAGTCACTTGAAAATAATAAACCTGCGCCACCTGATGACAATCCCATTAAAGCAGTTCAAGTATTACCATCTGAGTTAGAAGATCCTATGTATCCAAAAAAAACTGATCGACGAGGAAAATCACCTTATATTGTTAAGAAAACTTTGAGAAAAGTAATAGAAGTTGCATGTAAGTCTGTCACAATACCCAATGAAGAGGAAAATTCACATGAATATCAAAAGGCACAAGGACTATTCACTATTTTAGGAAAGCTACGTGAGTCAGATCATATAATAAAATTTTATGGTCTTTCAACTATTGATAAAGCAACAGTAATAGTGCTTGAATGGGCAGAATTGGGCAGCTTAAAAAAAGTTTATGAGGAATATGATATTAAATGGCGCACTAAAGTTGAAATAGCTCTTGAAATTTGTCGTGGTCTTACATTTTTGCATTCATGTCAAATTCTTCATCATGATATTCGTTGTGAAAATATTATGGTAATTAAAATTTATTATCAATAAACATTATTACTATTATTAAATATTATTATTAAATATTATATATCATTTATTTGGTAAGATGGACAAAAATCAAAAAACAAAAATTGCTAACTTTGATTATGCTCGTCATATCAGTGGTGAAACTATTGATATGAAACATATGACTGAAATTGTTCATTGGCTAGCTCCAGAAAAATTGAGATATGAACAAAAACAACCTTATAACTTTAAATGTGAAATTTTCAGGTATAAATTTTTAAAATAATCAATATTTATAATTCAGTAATTTATTGATTAATGATTTTAATGATTTTATGTTTGCTTATATACAGTTTTGGTATGTTACTTTGGGAACTTGCTTTTGAAGTAGTGCCTTATGGAAAATGGGACATGACAAAAGTTAAGAAACATGTATTAGCTGGTGGTAGAGAAAATATACAATTTGGTGATGATGTAGATGATGAAACCAAAAATCTCCAACAAGAATATGCTGAAATAATAAAAGGAGGTGAGATTAATAATTTACATATAAACAAATTTATTTATTTGAAATTAATATTTTTAACTTATTATTATTATTATTATTAATTTGCAAATATTACCAAAACAACAAAAAAAAAAGCATGGAAAGCCGATCCTTTATCAAGATCATTACTTCAGAAAATTTTCTTGGAATTGGATGGTTTACATTCAAAATATCCTCCGCCTGTTGCTGAATCACGTTTAGGCCCATCAAAATCTATTGATTTTGATGGATCTTTAAAAGAAGGCAAGAAACCTGTTTCCATAAGTGAAGAAGATGGCAGTATACAATTAAATAAATTCCCCCAATCGAGTACAACCATGATGCTTGATGATGGTATTAAAGCTCATAAAGCAAAAGATCACAAAACAGCATGGGCATGTTTTCAAAAACATGCTGATTTTAACAATCCAAAAGTTAAATATTGGAAAGGATATTATTTGTGGGAAGGATATTGTGGTCGCAAAGATAAAGTGGCAGCAGCTAAATTGTTTAAAGAAGCAGCTGATGGAGGTGTTCCTGATGCACAATTAAGATATGCATTCTCAATGATTGGAAATAAAGCCAATTTTAACGAAGAAGAATTTATTCGATATCTTAAATTGGCTGCTAACAATGACAATTCTACAGCACAATATAGTTTAGGTGATGTGTATATTAATGGAAAACTTGATATTACAAAAGATGAAGAAGAAGGAATTAAATATTTGAAATTGGCAGCTTTAAATAAACACCCAAAAGCAAATGAATTGTTAAAGCAAATGAAGATTAATATTTATAGTTAAAAAAAAAAGAAACATTTGACAAAAGAAAATCATAACTGTACTTTTATATATTTATAAATGATTATTTATTTATTTTAATTTTTTGTTTATAGATTTTATTATTGTTTGTGGTAGTATTTATTTATTAATTAATTTAAGGAAAAAAAATTAATGTATAAACGCCCAATAAATGGGTTTTTCATTAAATAAAAATAAATTGGAAACATTCTTTATCTAAAAAATCTTTGTACAATTAAAATTAAATAAATAATACACAAATATAATATATATTAAATATTGCAATTTTTTTTTTACATTTTATGTGTAAAGAAGAAAAAATCAACATTTAAAATATAAATACGCCATTCATAATGAAATAATTAAATCAGCATAATAATAATTTTATATTAATATAAAACAAAATTAATTAAAGATATAAATATATAAATATATTGTTCTTGGAAGGATATTATTGCTAACCGTCATTATTATTATTCAAAATGTTTTTAATTCATTTGTTACTAACAACAATTATGACGAATTTTCGATCACACCATCTTCAAATTTAAACTCTTTATTATTTAATATATCAGCATCATTTGGAATGTTCGCTACACTTTTATTTGACTTGTTAAAGTGTTGATCAAACGGGGATATAACAGAGTTGATGGATGATTGCTCTGAATTAATTGTTATATTAATATTATTGTTTTTGTTAGGTGATGATGATGGTGGTGATGGTGATGGTGATGATGACAACGGTAATGATGATGACGATGATGATGATGATAATGATGATGATGATTTTGATAATATATTATTAGGATTAGTAGTAGTAATAGTTGTGTATTGTTGTTTGCTTTTGGCATCTTCCGACCCAAATTCATCATTGCTTTCTTTTCCTTCTGCCCCTATCTTTCCTTCCACCTCCTCTGCCTCCTCTGCCTCTTCCACCACCACTTTAATATTATTGTCAATATTATTACTGTTAACATCAGAGAAAATTTTTTGAGACTGAAGATAATGTGAAGAAATAACGCCTTTAAAGATTCCTTGAGCTTCATCACTATCGCCATCTTCTTCATCAATAGCTTCCTTTTGGGAACTATTCTTGCTACTGTGAGTTTGAAAACCATCATTTGAAAAATCATTTAATATTGATGTAGTTGTACTCGAAATGTCAACAGTATTATTGATAATTGGAACTGGCGGAAGAATGCTAAATATTTCAGAAAACTGATCTGCTGTTTGGTACGTACAAAAAGGATCGGGGCTTTGTGTTGTCATCTAAAAAAATCAAAGGGTATTTTATTGAAACAGATCAGTTTTATTTTTAAAATTGATGAAAACCAATGTGGTAGTTCAATATTAAAAATATTAAGTCGAAAATCCTAAACATGCAATTATTCATAATAATTGTATAAAATTTCATGAAACATTTAAAATTTTTGTAGTTTATGCCTATTAAAAATGAGTCTTATTGTTTTATAATTAATGACAATAAACGTGTTATAGAATTTTTGAAGTATACAATCAATCTTACCTTGTACTTTTGCCCTGGTACTAAACTTCGTGTAACTTTATGACTCAGAAATTGATAGTTAAACTAATTTGGTTTTTCGTCTATAAAATTTTTTAAAAATAATTCTTCAAAATGTCTAATAATAACAGTTTCTCATCCTTGGAAAAGATTGCATTCTTATTTAACGACCTTAACATTAATAACACCCTACCATTAAAATATTTTAATAAGCTAGTAAATGATTTTTCAAATTTGTTAAATAATTCAGATTATTATGATGTTGAAATCAAGGTTGGAGTGGAAAAGGATAGCAAAATTTTCAAAGCTCATTCCACTATCTTAAAGGCAAGGTCTCCATATTTTAAGACGGCTTTATCTCAAATTGGATTAAAAAATCTGATAATGGTAATATTTTTTTTGAAAAAGAAAATATTTCTCCAAGAGTTTTTGAAATTCTTTTAATGTTAGTTAATCCAAGCAATTTGATTTATTAATAATAGTTGAATACAATTGTTTAATAATTATAATAATTTATCTAAAAATTTTTTTTTCTTGTTATTCATATTTTTAAAAGATATATGTACAATGGAATTATTAATATTGATAACCTGGATGTAAAAGAAATTTTAGAACTTCTTGAAGCATGTGATGAATTAAATTTTAATGAGTTAATTGATGATTTACAAAATTATTTAATCAATGAAAAGAATGAATGGGTTCACCAAAATTTTATTTACATTTGTAAAGTTTCATCACAACATCAATTGTTCAGATTACTTCAAGATTATTGTAATAAATTAATTTGTGAAAAACCAGAAATATTTTTAAAATCAAATGACATTGCAACAATTGAAAAAACAACAATTATATCTATGTTAGAAAAAGATGATTTAGAATTAGAAGAAATTGATGTTTGGAATTATATTATTAAATGGGGAATAGGACAAAATGAAGAATTACTGGAAAAAAAGATTTCAGAGTGGAAAAAGGATAATTTCAAAGTGTTGAAAAATATATTGGAAGATATTATTCCATTAATTAGATTCAATAATATTTCTTCAAGTAATTTTTATGAGAAAATTAGACCATATAGAAAAGCCTTTAATAAAGAAGTATATGAAGAACTTCTTCAATATTATGTTAGTTATGAAAAATGGCAACCTAAGTTACTTCTTCAAAAAGGTCCAAGAACAAGAATCAGGAAAGGAATATTATTAAATTTAAATTTAAAAGCTTTGATTTCTGGTTGGATTGATCAAAATAATAATGGTTATAATGAAAATAATATACCCTATGATTTTGAATTAATTTATTGTGGAAGTCAAGATGGATTTGCAAGATCAATATATGAGCAGAAATGTTATAATATTGAAAAAACTATAGTGTTAATGAAAATTAAAGAGACAGGTGAATTAGTGGGTGGTTATAATCCAGTTTGTTGGAACATAAAAGAAAAATCTCCAAATCAAGAGTATTGGATTGTAACAGATAAAAGTTTTATATTTAAAATTGATGAAAATCAACTAAATAATTCAACATTAAGTAGAGTCAAGGTGCCTAAACATGCATTATATCATGATAAACAAATTGTTCAATATACTATAAATGATATAAAATTTAATGAAATTACTGTAAATTTCTTTGATTTAGATCTACGTAACAGTATTAACAATGAACCTTATTGTCATTATTATTTAGATAGTTCTTATAAAAACAATTTGAATCTTAGAAAAGTTCAATTGTTAGAAGAATGTGCAGTATATAAATTAGTTAAAAGATATACCTTCAAACAATATTTAAAATAATAGTTATATATGCAATTAATTATATGGTGAATGAACATGAATATACTAATATCTAGGGGTATGGGGGGACAACTCAAGGTTACACATATACATTTGTCAATTTCAAAACTGTCACCCATATGAAATTCATAGTATTTATTAGTAAAAATAAATAAAACGCGAAACACGTTCATATTTGTACACAAAAACTCACAAATTAATCACGGTTAAAATTTTCATACTTGTGAGAGAAAATCTTCAGCTTTATTTTGATATAGGTTTTTTCAAAATATTTTTTCTAAAGCTTTTAAAAAATACCATCAGTCCAAAAATTTCAAAAATGGCAAGAATTTTTCAACATTACGCGTTTTAAATTTTACAATTAACTTCAAATTAACTTTAAATTTTTTGTTTTATGACATTAATAGAAACATATACTTGAAGAAAACGTTGAAAGTAGCCCCCTTTCAGAAAACAAAAAAATAAAACAACTAGAAGCTTTGCAAGAACTTATTCAAATACGTCCTGATCTTAAAGGAAAGTCGGTTTACTTTTTTTATAAATCTAATAAATTTGTAGAGGGAATTTTGATTTATGATAGAAGTGAAAATATGTCATATGTATATGATCCAAAAAGTGGAAATAAGTTCAATTCTTTTTTTCAATGGTTAAATGTTCTTAAAAAGCAAGGTTTGTTCAATGGGGAAAGGTCTGCAATTGCTACAATTTTTTTAGAGCCTGTTACTTCCAGCCCTAACCTTGCATCCATATTAAGACCATCTGTTCAATTACCTTATTGGAAGAATAACTCAACTGCAAGTATTTTAGACGTTACATCATCAATTAAAAATAAAATTAAATTAAATGGTAAATTATTTGGAACTGGATTAAGTGAAATTGAAAAAGGCTTAAGATTAATTTTTTTTGGAAGTGAAGGAAATGTAGAAAAAGATATGACCATTGTTTGGAATGGAAATTTAATCTCATATGAGGTGAATGTATTGGGAAAAGTGGTGAAGGATATTGACTTAATAAGACCAGGAGTTGCAGCAGAAAGAACATTTACAGATGTAGAAGAGGCAATTGAATATGTATTTGATGCAAAAATTTGTAATGGAAAATCTACAAAAGGTATTTAAACCCTATCTTGATATTTTAACAGCCAATTTTATTAAAAAATTATTGTTTCTTTATTTAGGATTTGAAGAAGTAACACGTAATCGAGGCCTACAACTTGTAAACAATAAGCTTGGTCCTGATGGTACTCATGAGCCTTTTGCATTTTTGGAAAACAAAGGAAAACCCAATGAAATTTATCGTCGAGTAGATTGTCATCTTCTTGTAGATTTAAAAGGTGCATGTGAAAACTGCAAAAAATTAAAGAATACCTTGATAAAAATACGTAGTAGATATCTCACTGGTACAAAATCTGTGAAAACAAATCATGCATCACAAGAAATCCTTAGTGAAGCTGTTCAAGAGCAACGAAAGGTAATTTTTCTGTGAATTTGGAATTGTAAATTATTACCATTTTAGAATTAACAATTGTTTTATTAATTTTTAATCAAAGGTTATTAAAAAATCCAACAAAATTATAGAATCTTTAAAAGACCAACTAAAAAGGAAAGTAGAGAATGAAGAGGAAGAAGTATCAGAAGAAATGGCAAGTATTGTTGAAAAAATTTCTACAAATATTTCAAACAATGCAACAGATATTTTATCACTCAATCCTATTTTTCAAGAGCTCATATGTATACAATGTGGAAAACCAAAAGGGACAAGATATCATCCTATGTATGTTACTTATGTTACTATAATGATTTAATAAAAAGGAAAGAATTATTTATTTTTCAACTTTTAGGTTTTTGTGATGGGCTATTTCTGTTTACAGTCGTGGAGGTAATGCTGCTTATGATTCTTTGAAGGGGATAATGCGTTTACCATCAGTATCAACCCTCAAGAGCTATATAAATGAATATGAGCAAAAGTCTGGTTGGCAAGATGAGACAGCACATTGAATTCTGTGTAGTTTGGCATTAGAAAATGTATGGGGTCATGGTCGAATTGGATTTTTTTCTCATGATTCTTTCAAAATTCAAAAAGGTTAGTTTATGCTGGGAAATAATTGAATAATTAAAGTACAAAGTGACTAATTTATAATTAAATTGATAGGACTTCTTTGGAGCCAACGTAGTAATAGTTATGTTGGTTACTTAGATTTTGAAGATGAAGCTCAAGATTTAAAATCATTTGCTATAAATTGTGAAAAAGAATTAAATGCAATGGGAAGCAATACTATTTCACCTGACCATATATCAGAAAAATATGAACATGGTCTGGCAACACAAGTTCATCAAATTGTCTGGCATTCAATAACACATAATTTTTCTTTTCCATTATCATATTATGGAGTTAATACATTGTCAACTCATGATCTGAATACTTTATTATTTGGTCTTGCTGCAAAATTGGAATGCATTGGAATCCATACTTGTGGCTCAGTTTGTGATGGAGCTAGTGAGAATCGAAATCACATAAAAAGTTTTGATTGGTTTGCTTCGACCTGGTCTGTTGGTGATATTGTGGAAGTTGTTATAGAAAAAGGTAACTCTTATTCTGCTAAAATCCTAAATGCTAACATTGATCGTACAAAATTTATTGTCCAAAAGCTTGATCAGGAATTTACTGAAGGGATCACTATTGATCAGAAATTTTTAAGACCTGTTATTGGAAGCCAACTCTCAATTAATGAGGATCAAAAAATAGTAAGTGAACATGATATCTGGTCATGGCATAAAACATTGAATCCAATTACAGGAGATCCATGGTTTTTCATTAGCGACCCAACTCATGTTTTCAAGAAGCTTCGTAATAATTTATCAAAGAGTCATACAGGACAAGGTAGCGAAAAAAATGTGCATGAAATTATGTTTGATGGTAAAGAAGTCAGTTGGAAACATATTAAAGGAGTTTATGATTATACTAGCTGTCATGCAACAGCTAAGGCAACAAGGCTAACCAAACGTCATATCTGGTTAACATCTTGGAGTAAGATGCGTGTTGATTTAGCTGAACAGACTCTTTCAAAGGATGTTGAAAATGCATTAGAAGCTATTGAAGAATTGAAAGATATTTCTGAAGGAACAAGGGTAAGAACCATTTTTTTCTATCTTTGCCAAAATCATTCTATAAATTCTATCCTATTATTATTAACATGTATCTTTACAGAAATTTATTAGAAATTCAAGATATTATAGACATATTTTTCATAGCAAAATTAGTTTCATAAATATGGAAGATCCACGAATTAAAACATTAAAAAATATTCATGATTGGTTTTTGCTAGGTGATAACCAAAAAAAAGGAGCCATGGAATGGATTTCATCTCAATGTCAATTTGATTTGATTTTGTCCATAAATGGCTTTCTTGGGATGTTAGAATACATTCTATCAAGATATAAAATTGCAGCTATTCAACCACGAAGAATTTCACAGGATATGTTAGAAGGATTGTTTGGGACCATTCGTGAACTCAGTGGAGACTCCTCAACACAAACATTGCAAGGGTATGGTCATGCTTTAAATAAATATCAAATAACTGCATTAGAATCATCAGAAGTTAAAAGTTTTAATTATGGAAATGCAAATAATGTTGGTAGTGGAATGCATTTCCTATCAAGAAGGTACAGCATGCTTTTATTTGGTTTTTTCAATGAATTTTCATAATTAATAATGATATTTAAATTGATTTATAACTTAGAGATTATCGAAAACAAATGTCAAATGAAAGCAATCCAGCACTTGTCTCTTTAAATCTCCATTCATCACGCCTAGTAACTTTATCTCTCCTATCTCAAAAAATTTTTGAAACTCTGCTCCAAGATGATCTACTTATGGGAAGAATTGCACCTCTATCAAACTCATTAAATGAATATATCAACAATGAAAACTTAAGTATTCTTAATTCTAATGTAAAACGGTATGAACTTGTTGAATTTCTAATTTATCATAATTCCATTGATGTTTTATTACAAAATTGGCAGAATGAAGTTAGACTGATTGCACAAAGTGCAATTCCAAAAAAAAGAGGAGTCAAATGGATGTTAAGATGGAGCTCCAACTTAGAAAATCGTCTCAACAATTACTTGTGTTCTGGAACTTGGTTTGTGTATTTTCAACAAGAATTTCAATTATCACAATTTTCACTTTCTGTTCAACGAATTGTTGCCTTTTCAATGTTGCAAAAAGTAATTCTAGAGACATTTAAAGGTAATGGCACAAAAAATGTTGAATTTGAAAAAGGAGCAGACCCCAATTTGTTGCCTCAAGTAATTGTAAATTTAGATCCTGCAGAAGCTTCAAAATTTGCATATATTGTTGGATGGGTTGTATTTAAGCTTACAAAAGATGACAAAGTAATGATGTCTCATCCAAAATTTGGAATTATGCGTTCTTTACTTAAGAATCTTTGCTCAGAAAATGTAGAATATGTACATGAAATTCATTCACAAACAACAAATATCATACCTGGACCAGAAATCATGGACTTCATGTATCATTTTGAATCCATAATAATTCAATTATTTGAAAAACATCATGAGCTTGGTCCAAATATTTTACATTACATAAGAATCAGCCTGTTAAATAACTTACATTTGCATGAAAAATTTTCATCATTATTGAAATTTGCAATTCAAGATAATATTAGTTCTGAAAATTTTGAAGGTAAGTTGACTTTGTCAAATGAAGATCTGATTTTTTTATTTGAAAAATTAGTTTCTACCTACATGAAAAGCTGGCAAAAAACATGGAGACAACATAATGGTTACATACCAGAGAAAGGTACAGCAAGCCTTAGGGAAAATCTTAAGGTTATGCGTTCAAATAACCAGAATCTTTCAAATAATGAGAAAGGTAAAATATCTAATCAAATAAAGAAAGCAAACTTACCAACAGATCCAATGCTTGCACTTGTTCAGCTTCAAGTATGGGCACATCTTGAAGATGTAGAAAATCAATTTGCAAAAAATTTTTTAGTTACAGATCTGCTCTGGTTATTATGGGCATTTGGAGTTAAAACATCACAAAAAAGAAAAAATACATTGGTTCCTTTACTTATAAGTCATTTGAAAAGTGAAACACCTTTTAGTGAAGAAGCATTAGCAAAAAAGAATATATTTGCACTTGAGTAGAAATACAGGAAAGTATTTTTTAAAGTTAACCACAAAATATTATTCAAATCAGTAATTATTCTTAAAATTGTAATTGAAGAACAAAAAAAATTTTATTTAAAGATTTTGTTTTTTTCCTATCACTCATTGCTTTCCTTCACAGTAATAATAAGTAATGTCTTAAATAAAAGCTTCATTTCTTAACAAGAATAAACTTTTTCATTTAAAAAGTTAAAAAAAAAATTCTATTGAAAGCGTGTATATATAAATATATATTAAATTAGTAATTAATGTTAAATTTTTTTTATAAAATTCCTAATTTCTTTAAATTAAATGCTTACTAGTGTATAAAACAACTTTCCTTCTTGAAGAAAATAAAATCTTTTCATTTGAAACTGCCAAAAAAAAACTTCATTATAAAAACGTATATAAATATTATATATATTATGTAATTAATAAATAACAATGTCATTCCAAGCCCAATCGAAACAAGACTTGAGAAGTGTAAAGTTTTCAACAATAATAACTTAAATTTTTTGCATCGGCTGTTCAAACATTCTTGTGTGTAAAGTTTTATATGTAAAGTTTTCTTTTTTACTATGAAACGTAAGACATTTTTAATTTTTGAAGGGGTGACAGTTTTGGAATTGGAAGATCGGCAAATATCTATATGTGTAACTTTGAGTTGTCCCCCCATACCCCTAGCTAATATTAAATATCATTACTATCCCTTAAATGAAATTCCATCCATATATGGACGGAATTGACATTCCACTTTTTTTTCACAAATAAAAGTTCTTCATCTTAACTCTGAGCATTATATTTACTAAGCGAAAAAATGATTGTGAAAACCATTTCTATAAGCTTGTAAAACCTAAATATATAGTCATTTATGCACTTTTCCAAAAATATTCTTTAGTGTGAATTTCCAAAAAGAACTAACATATTATCCGAAGCCCTGTTTCTCTTTCTTTCACTAATAAAACTTTCTGTTTTTTTTTAGTAAAATAACACAAGTTCAATATACTTAGTAAATAAAAAAAAACTTAAAATTACATGACTTTAAATCATAAGACTTTAAATTGTATGATTATAAATTGCATGTCTATAAATTGCATGTCTTTAACTCTAATATACACAATAATACCAAATTCAAATATAAAATCCATCATAAACTGGCTTTTTACATTAATTTTTTTGATTTCCCTCAAGATTTTTAAAATAACGAAAACAAGAAAAAAAAATTTTAAACAATTAATTTTATTTTTAATTAAAAATTTACAATGAGCTCAATTGAACAAAATATTTTCAAGATGTTTCAACATGAAAATGATGAATTGGATGATGAGTCAGGCAGGCTATTATATTGCCAATATTTCTAGAAGATCACAAGAATTGATCAATAACCTTGATGAAACAAATGTAGTAGAAGAGATAGAAATTGTTTCTTAAGATATCACATTGTAGAATAATCATTAATATTATTTTTTTTTTTTATTTTTTTTTTTATTTACTCTTGTATGAAAATTTTTACCATATATAAAAATCAGAAGTTGTATTTACAAAGTGGCTTTTTTGTTATAAGTAAACTTATTAATTGTAACATGCTTCATCACATATTTAATGCTTATTCATGTGACATCGATGTGGTAAATTTTCCGGATAATGGTGACTCCAAAAATTGATTAAATTTTTTGCATTTTAAAAATGCGTTTACGTTGCTACTAACAAAAGTTTCACAAAAAAGTTTTTTTAAACCAAAATAAGTTAATAGGCATAAATTACTTTTTTTTTCTATAATTGATTATTATATTTTTTAGTCTGGGGGGTTTGATGAATTTAAGGGATAATCAATTTATAAATAGAACATTTATGCAAATTTCTTGAAAGATTTAACTTTCTCTAATGTAATGGGATCAAATATAATAATGGCACATTAAAAGCAGTAGTGGCAGTAGTAATAACAATAGCAATAGAACAAGAATGATATGACAGTGGTGGTAGTAATGGTAATATAGGAATAGACATTAAATTTTTTGTTTGCTGTGATTAAGGATACCTGCTGCAACTTTTAATGATGGTTGCTACCACCTTTACAACCATTTTGTTTCCTTTTTTGGATTGTGACATGAAACACTAGCTGTGATCAACGTTACATGTTCAATAAATCTTGATTTTCCCTAAATTTTCTAATTTTGGTAAAATCATCCAATAAAATCAAACTTCCCTTAAGGGTAGGGGAAATCACGTGCCAAATTATATGTAGATCCGGGCTCAAAAATCCAAATTTATGCATGTTACATAGAGTTACGCAAAGCATGTTTAAACATCTTCGAAATTTTGTTGCATGTAAATACAAAATCCTTTTAAATTTTTTGGAAAATTTCAAACAAAATTAATTAGTAAAGATTTATAAATTCTTAATTCTTCAAAAAAAGTTGCCAATCCCATAACCAAAGTATACAATGTATAGTAAAAATTACTCTTTCTGAAATAAATAAATAATTTTAATTAATTTAAAGCAAATTTTTCACCAGCTTAATGATGTCTTCTTATTGTTTAGTAAAACTATCTTATTAATAAAATATTTTTTATATTTAGCATTTGAAAATGAAAAATTGGTATAAATCATTAACAGAAAATAATATTAATTATAAATTATTTTATTGAAAAGATCAAAGTATTTTTGTTCATGATGATTCATATCAACTGAACACCATGGAAGCATATCAAGATTTATATAGCTCATATATCTTGTAGATAAAAGCCCATATAGGCATGGAATCTGATTTAGAAGACGAAAACACAGTATGAATTCTCAATTCAATTCTAACAAAAAAGAACAAGTATATTAGACTATCTATTGATATAAAAAATGATGGAGAATTACAGTATACATTTGAAAATTTTGAAAATGACTATACATTCACCAGTTCAAAGGAAATAAAACATTATGATCATATGTTTAACAACTTCAAAGATGAATTAGGAGTTTCAGGAAAATATCTATACCAACATTATTAGGATTTGACAATATTGAAATATTACCTATTTATGTGACCAAGTGCTTGAAAAATGAAACTTTTGCAAAGGAGAATTTATCTTGAACAAGGACTCCAAAGCCTTCATGAAATAATGTTTTTTTGTGAAGAAAAATATAAATGCTTCCAACAAAAATTACTTAACTTTTATGCATGGTCAGCAAATACTGTGTCTTCTTCCTATGTTAACTGTAGTAATTGTCAATGTAGAGCTGTTGACAACCCAGGCTTAATCAATGTAACTACAGATGCAATTAGAGTAATTAATATCATTAGGAGAACAATTGAAGAATTAGAAGATAATATCATTGTTAGAGATGATGTAATTGGAATTTTTCTTCAATTGAAACTTTCAATTTATGAGGAAAATTTTTGATAGAACAATTAGGAATTCAAAACAGGCATTTCACTTGATGATTTAATAAATAAAAAAATAATAGTAGAAGCAGTTACATTGAAAAAAACTGGCACTGGTTTTTTGGATATCAGATTCAAAAATTACAGGTGTTGCTGAAGATGCTGAGGAAATGGTGTATTCTTATTCTTGGAATACTATTTGTAATATGATTTACATATTAATAATGTGATAAAACAGATTGTTGTCCAATCATGTTTTGGACATGTGTCATTTTATTATTAATATTTTTTATTACTTATTTTTATTATTTATTTCTTATATATTAATTTAAAAAAGAAAATAATTTTTAGAACATAAAAATTATTACCTTTTGACCAAGTGAAAGAACAATCAATCAATCAACTGGTTAATTAACTATTTAATTAATATTTCGGGCCTTGCTTATAATATAAAATTTATTTACAAATAATTAATTCAATTTTTGCTTAATAAAACATTTTTTGGTCAGAAATTAAACAGTAGGGTTTAATTGTCCATTTGGTTATCAGAGTGGTATAGAATTCTGAGGTTTTGGTTATTTGCTTTAATATAGAAAGCAAAGGTTTGGTTTTTGGTTTTTGTTAAGCATAAATGTTTTTGTTTAAGTTTTTGTAAAAGTGTTTAAATATTTAAGTGTTAAGACTGATTGGCAAAAGTATTAAGTGTTAATGTTGATAATGTTGAGTTATTATTTTACGTTATTATTATTATTATTAATTATTTATGATGATCAACATTAAAAATTTTTTTTTGAGCCATTGTTTACTATTAATTTACCACGTGATTCCCCCTACCCTTAAAGTACCAACTGATGAATCATTTGCTACATTTCTTAATTTCATTGCTAGTTGATGTTTTTATTATTATATATTTGTTTTTCATTTTTTTAAGCTAGGGTTACGGCACATGATATGGCCATATGGAAAGTGACGCATTTCCGTGTTTATGCTGTGTTCATACGTTTGCACCCTTAAATCAAAAGAAAAATTTTTGGGTGAAGATCGTCTCTTAATAGTTAACGATCTACGGAAGTGGCAAAATCAGATATCTAAACCGCCGTAGCTTTTTAAGTAATAAATATTTTACATCAAACTTTTCATAGAATTATTCTTTGGCATTTACTATATAAAACCATGAAGAGTTTGAGTCCAAAAGTGCACTGTATGTCGATGTGATGGGCTTCAAAAAAGCTGAATAAAATTGGTTGGTTTTAGATGACTCGAGTTATAGTAATGATAAAAAGATCAAATTGCCCTTTAATTTAACAAAAAATTTAAAAGTTTAAACGATAGTCAATTTAATTATTTTTATATTATTTTCATATGATAAACTATGTTTTGGGTTTGTTAACTTTTTTCACTACAAGGAAAGAAAGCACATTTCATCAAGCATTTTTTAATTTAAAAAACTCACACATTCTTTCTCTTTAAAGACATGTATATAAATATTCGAAGGAGGCATCTCCCCCAGAAAAGGATTTTTTCAGATATAGTTAATTGTATATTGTTTGAATTTTAAAAAATTACGCACACACACATGTCCAAGACAAATGCTAAAGCATCTTCTTCAAAAACCATCGAAGAAACTTATATTAAATTAACTCCAATTGAACATGT
>CAUDNR010000240.1:9402-30494 GCA_958430865.1 Entrophospora sp. SA101 | reverse complement strand
AAAATTCGAAATCTATTTGATAAAGCACTTGAATGTCCAAAGTAAATTATATATATATATATATGCACATACATATTAATAAAAAAATGTTAATCATTATTTTTATATAAATACATAGAACAAAAAATTCAATATCGTTATGGGCTTTGTATATTAATTATGAAATTAAACATGAACAATATAGTAAAGCCAAGATTTTGTATTATAATGCAATAAGAGAATGTCCATGGTCAAAAGGTATGAAAAATTTTTATCTAAAACATTTAATTAATTAATGATAGTATTGAAATGATGATTATAAAAAAATTAATAAAAATTAGTAAAATTGTTAGATTTGTATATGATAGCATTTCGAAAACTACGTTCTCAATTTTCAACTGAGGAATTAGATGAAGTGATGAATGTAATGTTAGAAAAAGAGATCCGTTTAAGAGTTTCAATGGAAAAATTTACTGAAGAAAAGGAACAAGAAGAAACAATGACTGATATAGTCCAATGATGGCAATGACGACAGTAATGAAATGCATTTTATTTATTTATTTAAAAAATAAAAAAATCTAATAAATGAATAATTTAAATTATTTAGAAATTATACAAATAAATAGACACGTTGCTATTCAATCTTGATAAAAATAATTTGCCACATACATTATATTTCTTTACTATTTTATACACTTTGTTTTTAAAACAATAACAATAAGTTCATGATTAATCAGTAAGCTTCATGAAATTCTATAAATATCTCTAGATCCATAAAGGACTAATTAAAATATATAAGGATTAGTTTCTATTATAGAGGTGGACAATCATCTAATTAGTTGTTCTGATTGAAAATCATTTTTTAAAGTCTTGGAATTTTTTGATGTAATTAGATTGCTATCATTAGTTGGTAAAAATCAGTGAGTTGGATTAATGGAATAAAAATATTTTTAACTTGGTGAAATAATCATTATTGTCCATACTAAAATATATTTTCCCTCTATTCAAGTTGTCCCACTCCCCAATTGAATCCTGCACACTAATTTCTTTTCAGTAGCATAGGTTTTCAATAAATTTGAAATCATCAATTTTAAAAAAATCCTGGTTTATTTGTGTCAATTAATTAATTTCTTGGTCTTTTATATTTGGATTTTACTATTTTAGAATCTTGACTTTCCAACAATCATTTTGAACTGTTTCATCTTCAAATGTTCCTTTTCTGGTTTTCATCCTTACAACAATTATTGAGTAAAACTGACTGATGATGATTGATATCTGGGTGAAAAACAAACATTCTGATAAAGCAATTTTGTTCCTTCTTTATAGGTTAAAATGTAGATCACTCTTAATTCGTAATTTGTGATAAATGGAAAAGATCGACATGCATTTTAGTCAGAATCTTTGAATCGTTTTTAATTTAAAATTAGCGTTAGTCGCCAAAACTATTTCGAAGAGGCGAAAGTCAAAACTAAAATTAAAAGTTTATGCCAAAACTAAATCAAAAGTCAATAGTCAAACATCAAAACTAGTTTCGACTTATGGCGAAATCTTTTGACTTTTGCACAGTTGCGAAACTCTCTAGTTTGGAAACCAACACTAGTTAAAATAATAAAACGTCCCACTTTAATTGTAAATCTTTGTTTCAGTAGGTGAAATGAAGCCACATTCACATTATCGGCTAAATGCAAGTAAAAGTGGAACATAACTAAATTGATTTATTACCTATTTAAATCTTTGTAATTATAATTTATTGTCATAATTATATACACTAGCTGGACAAAAGTATTTGACCACGTGTTTACACTAATTAATAAAAAACCTACATAACAACATCACATGAAATTTATAACATTATGCACCTAGGTTTTGGTGATTATATATTCGAAATTTCACGTCGCTAGCTTCCAAGTATCAAGATTAATAATAGATTAATAAAAAAAACTAAAATCCAAATAAAAAATTTAAACATTTTGCTATATTTTCACGTTTTTTAAAAATTTACATAATAAAAAATTGTAAATTTTATATAAATGAGGGATATTGTTTTGAAGAATAAATATATGAAATTTCGTGTTTCTATCATGTCTAGAAAATCAATAATTAAAAAAAAATAGTGATAACATTTGAATCGCAGTCAACGAAAAATTAAAACATTTTTATTAAATTTGATACATGCATGAAAGCTAGCAACGTGAAATTTCGAATATATAATTATCAAAACCTAGGTGCATAATGTTATAAATTTCGTGTGATGTTTTTATGTAGGTTTTTAACTAATTAATGTAAATACGTGATCAAATACTTTTGTCCAGCTAGTGTATATTATATATTGTGTATGCATATATAATATTTATATGGTGCGGGACTCTTAAACCACCGTTTACTGCGCATTGTGGCCAAAATTTCAAAAATGTCAATTTTATTCACATATATATATATATATATACAATAATATTTTAATACCTTAAAGACAATTTATTGGAATAAATACTCGAGTAAATAAAAAATATTGACGTGTTAATGTTACTGTTACACGATTTTTTTAACTCTGCGTAGTTTAGTTTCTGGGGACATGCTCATACTCCGGTTTGAATTCTGATTTGATCTTAGTAGATAATGATTCTTTTTTTATTTGGTATGTATGCCAAACGCACAAAATATTTTTAATTGATAATCTTGAGTGCCACTTGTCATATTGATTCACACAATTATAAAAAAGCTTGGCCATTTTGATTTGGCGGAGATATATAATAGAGTTCTCCCCTATTAAAACAAAGCGAAAAAATTTAAAAATCTAATCCTTAGTGCTGTGGCTTAAACTGAATATAAAATTAATATTCATACTAACTGGAAAGAGCAAACGGTCAACTCGAACGAATAAATCACAGGGACAGTTACATGTTATATAAATTTTTCTAATAAACGGTAGTGTAACGGTCCTGAATTGTTAAAATAAACCACCAAATCTAAATGACTGATTTAATCAGCAGCTCACTTGCGATTTTTTAAGAAACCAGTATTGCCTTAATTGTTCCACATCTCGATTATTCCCAAGATTCTAGCTACTCGTATTAATTAGATGTATCAATTATTTAATCTCTAAAAGAAAAAACTTCGCGTAATAATTAAATAAACACTAAATAAAGAAATTAAATACTATATAGTAAAATGATAAATAAAAATAGCAATGTAACAATAGAAAATTTAAAAATTCTAAAAATAAAAACAATGTTCGCGTAACTCTTTATACAATAATGACGATCAATTTAGTAAAGATCCGGTATATCAGTATTTATAGTTTTGAGTTTTGATGACTATTTTTATTTTCCTGATGAAAATAATCCATATCATATAAATGATTAGTAAAAAATTATAGATCTATTTCAAAAATAAAAAAAGAGTTTTCTATTTGTGTAATGTTTATGTCGTCATTTATATAAAACTCAATTTAAATCGTACTATTTTTTAAAAAAGTACCTTCAAAAGATGTCAACTAGCTTTTCATCCTTGGGAAATATAAATAATTTATTTGATAACCTCATTAATTCCAACAAAGATGCTTCGCCATTAAAATATATTTGTAAACTTGTAAATGATTTAACAAAATTGTTAAATGAATCAGAATTTTATGATGTAGAAATCAGAGTTGGAGTGGGGCAGGATGTTAAAACTTTTAAAGCTCATTCTACCATTTTAAAAGCAAGGTCTTCATATTTTAAAGTTGCTTTGTCAAATAATTGGATAAGAAAATCTGACGAGTGTATAATTTTATTTGAAAAAGAAAACATTTCTCCAAATGTATTTGAAGTTATTTTAACGTAAGATTGATTTAATCTACTATGTTAATTAATAATCTAAAGTATTTATTTAACATTAATTTCTTAATTTTGGGTGGTTTTTTTTAAAAAAGATATATTTATAATGGAGCTGTGAATGTAGACAGTTTGAGTTCAGAAGAGACTCTTGAACTTCTTGAAGCATGTGATGAATTGGATTTTAATGAATTAATTGAAGACTTACAAAATCATTTAATTGCAGAACAAAAAAATTGGATTCAATATAATTTAGTCAACTTTCATAAAATTTCATCAAAACACCAATTGTTCAATTTGCTTCATGATTATTTTGACGAATTAATTTATGACAATCCTCGTCTATTTTTAAAATCTGATGATTGTAATGATATTGAAAAATCTATGCTCATGTCTATATTAAAAAGAAATGATTTGGAAGTAAACGAAATTGAGATTTGGAATTGTGTTATTCAATGGGGAATAGGACAAAATGAGAAATTGGAAAAATATATTTCAGAGTGGAAGGAAAATGATTTTGTCATGTTAAAAAATATATTAAAAGACATCATTCCACTGATAAGATTTAACCATATTACTTCAACTGATTTCCATTATAAAATTAACCCATTTAAAAAATCATTTGATAAAGAAATATATAAAGAACTACTACAATATTATCTCAATGATAATTGGCAACCAATATTATTACTTCCAAAAGGTCCAAGATCAAAATTAGCAAGAGGAAAATTATTGAATTTAAAGAAAATATGTTTGATTTCCAATTGGATTCACAGGAAAAAAAACTTATACAATGTAAATAATTTTCCTTATGAATTTGAATTGATTCTTAATGGAACCCGAGACGGATTTTCTAAATCTGTCTTTGAGAAAAAAAGTTATGATATAGAACAGACGGTAGTCGTTATGAAAATCAAAGAAATAGGAAACTTAGTTGGTGGTTATAACCCTGTTTGTTGGAATAGAAAAAAAAAGTCTCCAGATGACATGTATTGGATTAAAACAAACAAAAGTTTTATCTTTAAGATTGATGAAAATCAAATAAATGATTCAATATTAAGTAGAATCAAAAATCCTAAAAATGCAATATGTCATAGTAAAAAAAATGTTGACATTACTGTAGATGAAATACAATTTCATGAAATTAGTATGAATTTTTATGATTTAGCATTATATAATAGCATTAACAATGAACCTTATTGTTATTATCGTTTTAATAATAATTCTGATGATTCTTATGAAAATAATTTAAATCTTATAAATAATGACATAAAAGTTCATTTGATAGAAGAATTCGAGGTGTATAAATTAGTAAAGAAAATTAATTTTATATAAACTTTTTTTTAAATAAAAATTGAGCTTCGTTATTTTGAATTATTTTTTCATCATTAGGAAATATAAGAACATTATTTAACAGTTTTACCATTAAAATATTTTAGTAAACTTGTAGATATTGTTAAACATAAAGCTCCTAACGGGTCGGGTTAGGGCAGGTTAAGTGTCAACCTGAATGTTTTAAAGGTCAACCTGGGACTGACCCGAAAATTTTGGGACGAGTTTGGGTTGATTTTGGGTTAATAAAAAAATTTTGTGATTTACATAAATTTAGATAGTAATAAGTTTTATTTTCAACAAGGGGCAGTAATGGGATTATCATAATTGAGGTAACATCCTGCATAATACCTTCCCATCTGAGTTTTAACTTTTGTATATTGCACTTACAAGAAAACAGTTTAAGAATTAGATAAGCAAGAAAGGCAGGGGTACTGTTGTATGTAAAGACTAGTGCCATAAATTATTGGGGTTGGTCACAATGGTTGATCATCAAACATAGTTCAGGTCAATATAGAAAATTACTATGTGCGGATTTTTTAATGTTACACATATATATATCATCAAAACATTATAGTAAATAATCAAAGATTTATTTAAACTTTAAAACGTAAAGGCTTGATAACCAAGCAAGCTGTTGGAATAATACTTCCGTGATTGTATTTTCAGATGCTCAATTAAGGGCCTGTCAGAGAGTTTTTTTCATTTATATTAGTAAAAAAATTTTTGTGAAGGTTCAAAGTTATCAATTTTGTTGATTTTACTATTAATGATGGAAATTTAGATAAACTTTAAAATGTAAAGGCTCAATAACCAAACTAGCTGTGAGAACAACCCTTCCGCGATTTTGTTTAAAAACACTCAATTAATGACTGGTCAGAGAGTTTTTTTCATTTATATTAGTAAAAAAATTTTTTGTGAAGGTTCAAAGTTATCAATTTTGTTGATTTTACTATTAATGATGGAAATTTAGATAAACTTTAAAATGTAAAGGCTCAATAACCAAACTAGCTGTGAGAACAACCCTTCCGCGATTTTGTTTAAAAACACTCAATTAATGACTGGTCAGAGAGTTTTTTTCATTTATATTAGTAAAAAAATTTTTTGTGAAGGTTCAAAGTTATCAATTTTGTTGATTTTACTATTAATGATGGAAATTTAGATAAACTTTAAAACCTAAAGGCTCAATAACCAAACAAGTTGTGTGAATAATATTTCGCAATTCTATTTTCAAACACTCAATTAATAGCCTATCAGAGAGTTTTTTTCATTTATATTAGTAAAAAAAAATTTTATAAAAGTTTAAAGTTGTCAATTTTATTGGTTTTTACTATAAAAAATGGGAATTTAAAATGTAAAGGCTTAGTAACCAAGCAAGCTATGTGAATAATCTTTCCGCAATTGTATTTAAAAACACTCAATTAATAGTCTATCAGTGAGTTTTTTTGATTATATTAGTAGAAAATTTTTTTATAAAGGTTCAAAGTTGTCAATTTTATTGATTTTTACTATTTTGGAGGCATTACAAAAATTTCAAAATAACATTTAAAAAATCCGCATATATGAAAATTTGTTATTGATGTTTATTATTTTTGATGATCAACCATTGTGACCAACCCCAATACCATACCACGACATTTACACTTCCTCGTCTTGTAAAAATAAATTGTTTTTCAGAAAAAAAAAATCAATCGCGTCAATAAAAAAAACCAATAGGGGTCGTGTAACCCATACGCGTCTAGTTAATTAGTTGTGTGTATATCAAATAACAAAAATTATTTTTATTTTTTATTTTTTTAATTATGCCTGACGACAAGAATAGAAAAGTACAAAGAAAATGACAAGGTCATACTGGCAAATTAAACATGTAAGTGTTTGTCATAAGAATGGTCACTCTAGTTATTTAAAAAAAATGGTGGTGATGGCTGCATGCAACTGCTGCCACTGTTGTTGCTATTCTGGTTATATTTTTATGTGTTATAAAGACTTGACTTTATTATTTCAAAATAGTTATGATAATGCGTTAAATAACAAGAAGAAAGAGATTCATAAAGTTGTAACTGAAGAAGATACATTGATTAATATTAAAAGACAATATAAATTTGATGAAAATAACAACAATAGCAAAAAATTAAGATCTGTAAGTTATATTCATTATTTTCTATTAATAAATTTAAATGTTCTGAATTATTATTTCTTTTCTATTGTGATTAGGAGAATCAAGAAGGCGGAGAATTTGAATACTCACATTCAGATGATGAACAATCAGTAATAGTAATGGACCCTGTGTTGTTTGAAGTAATGTAGCTCTTGTTTTATCTTGAATACAATAATAAATGTGCTTACTATTCTTTCTTTTAGGAACTGCAAAATTTGACTAATGATGAGATATCAATTAGAAATTTATTACTTGAAATACTTTATTTTTATAAAACTGAAGATAGTAGTTCAAGAAAGACATTTATGGATTCGATTTTTTTAAATGGAATAATTGATATGATGATAATTGAGGAACAGTTGCAACTGAAGCTAAACCAAGAACAGATTAATCTTATTAAAAAAATATTAAATAAGGAAATTTGGAGTAAAACCTCTGAGTTTGAAAAATATTGCAATCAGTTTAAAGAGGAAGAATGTAATCGTGTGATGGTACCTAGTTTAGTTAGGAAATCATTTGTTGAAGGTCGATTTGATTCGTTTTTGCATGAAGGTCATGATATTGCCCAAGATTTAATGAAACATTTGTAAGTTATTTTGTGTGAGGTTATATTTTTCACAAAAGTTGCTAATCATTACTATTTAATAGTTCTGTAAGATTGGAGGCTCCAGTTAATATAGATTCAAAAGCATTGGACTTTGAAAGAACATACTCTGTTGATACAATTATATATATTTTTAATAGAGTATTTCGAATGCATCAAGATGTTCTAGAGTGGCGTTGGTATATGTTGTGCAAAATTACATTAATATATTAATTAGACTTATTTATATTGTCAATTAACTCTTTTCTTTAATTTTAGGATAGAATTAACCACACCTAATACCAAAGCTCACAAATTTGATGGTTTGATAAAGATTCCTGGAATAAATAAAGATAATAAATTCATTATTATGTTAATTGAATTTTCCAAGGGAAGGGAAAGCATCAACCACTAAAGAAACGGATGATAATTTAAAACTTGTCAGGAATGCCAAGAGAGTTGTAAATAAACTATTGGAAAAAATTCCTAGTGACTTGTTAAGAGTGTACACAGTACAATGCATAAGTAAGTGTCATAATAAAATTATTTAGTAAAAGGTTTTGATGGTTAATGTATTTTATTATTATAGATGGGTATATTCATATAAACTATATGATCAGACCATTTCCATGTGTATATTTATATGAAAAATTTGGAAAGATCAAAATTCCCATAACATTTAATGACATGGAACAATTTTCTGAAGATATAACAACTCTGATGAATTTCCAGGTAACAAAATTAATTACAATGTTTTATGAATACCATTTAGGGTACTGGTGTAATTTCTCTTTTATTATTACAGATAGATGTTCTTAAAACTATAAGGAATATAAATAAATATTCAAAAAGTATTACCAAAGTGTATAAATCACAGCTTGAAGATACTCCCATTACCAAATCACAAAGGGCAGAATTATTGATTAACAAAAAATAGATTGTATTAAAAATTTATTTTAATTACAAAAGTATTTCAAGAATTTAATAAAAGATTGGTATTCACACAACTGTGCAAATCTGTATTGTAATGTTAATATGTCATTGAAGTAAATCTCAAGTTTTTGATCAAATTTTACCCTGAAATTTTTACAGATGTTATGACCACTTTGTTGGGTTTTGTTGCAGTATGCCCCAATTAGACTTTATGATACTAAAAATGAGCAAAAACTAGACACTTTAAATGTTGAAGAATTAAAAAAAAAAGTAGAAAGAACTAACCAATGAGTAGAAAAACCAAAGTATGCTACTCTATCTTACTTGTGAGGTGATTGTAAAGATGGAATTAACTGAAATGAAACTGGTAAGTTTATAAGTATAACTTCAAAAGGAAGGAAAGCCTTAACAAAAGCTATTGAAACTTGTAAGTTTTTAGGAATTGACTATCTTTGAATAGATCAATTATGTATTAACCAAGGTAAAACACAATATTGCAGCATTGATACCACTGCTCATTATAGCTATGATTGAGCCCAAAATGTTCATGTACCACATTCAGATCAACAGGTAAGTAGAATTTATTATCTTAGTCCACATAAAGTTCATTTATTTGGTATTCAAGATGAAGCAGTAAGGGAACAAATTAACTATGTTCTTGATGAAAATGAAATTATAGGTAAAGGTCCCAATGGTACACTGAGTATGATTTTTGATGGAATTAAGAAGTTGAACAAAGGTGAAAAGCATTTAAAGATTACTTGTGATAATGCTGGAGGCCAAAATAAAAATAATATAACAATTTGGTTTTATTTATATTTGGTAATTTGTGGTTACTATGAAAGTGTTGAATTGAATTTCATGATTGCTGGACACACTAAATTCAAATGTGATGGTAGTTTTGGATTGATTAAAAAGCTTTATAGAAAGACAAGTGTAGATTGTCTGGATCATGTGGTTGATGTGGTGAAAAGATCTAGTCCAGCAGGATTGAATAAAACTCAATGTTATGAAGGTGGAAAAGGTTTTCAATACTTGGATATCAAGTCTATTTTGGGAATTTATTTTAAGAAGCTAAATGGCTTGCAAAGATATCAACATTTTCTTTTTGAAGCATCTAATCTTGGTGTGGTCAAAACTCAGGAAGTTGCTAATTGTCCTTTTACTGAATTCAATTTATTAAAAATTAAGAGAGCAGATATTTTTGAAGAAATTAAAGCTCTATCTATTTTAGTGTTAATGCCACCTCCTTTGGATTACAAAAGGCAAGAATACCTTTATCATAATATTCGCCCATTTGTGAAAGATGAATACAAAGATATTATTTGTCCAAGGCCATTCTATTCTAGCAACAGATAAAATATTCAGAATAAAACCACTTCCATGACTTTGTCCTTCATTAATTTGTCTTTTGTTGTCATTAAGTTTTAATAAGTTTAATCTTTTGACAAATATTGTTAGCTTTTTCCACTTTTTAAAAAAAAAATACTAAAATAATTTATATACTTAATATGTCCTCATAAATGTCCTCATAAAAAGGATATAAGTATATTAAAAGAATAAATAAAAAATAAAAAAAAAGGTAATAAAAAGAAAGTCATGACAAACATTATAAGTGAACTTCAAGAAAGTAATAAAAAACTGATAGAAGAAAATGAAAATTTAAAGAAGCCATTAGCAGATAAAGAAGAAAATCTTAAACTAAAAATCTGACATGTTACTGGTCAGTCTCTTGATGACAAGGGTGAAGTTGGTCTTTATGCTCCTAAACAATGGTCTTTTACCAAGAATTCATGGTAATATTAAAAGGATGCCTCAATGGAAAACTAAAATGGTGATTGATAAAAATGTTGCTGAAGTAGTAAAGAATTTTCTAGAAAATTATGCAGAAGTTCATGGATTACCAAGTCCAGGAAGAAGTATCAATAGAATAACTCAATCAATTATATTCTTACCAGCTGAAATGAATTATAAATCTGTACACAGAGATTTTCTGGTTGGTCTAGAAGAAGATAATAATTTGAAATCTTTAAAATATGATGCATTCAGAAAATTATGACATCAATTGACACCAGAGATTCAAATTATGAGTCCCAGGACTGACTTGTGTGATACTTGTCAACATTTTAGAGATGGTTTACATTATAATGCTCACCAAGAGGAAGAAGCCAAAGATTTACTTAAAAGATTTAAAGAACATTTGTCTAAAGCCAAAGTAGAAAGAAATTATTATAATAAAAATACCAAATTAGCAGAAGAACAAAGAAAATTGATTAATCAAAATTATTCAAATGGTAAAACACAATATTGCAGCATTGATGCTACTGCTCATTATAGTTATGATTGAGCCCAAAATGTTCATTTACCACATTCTGATCAGCAAGTAAGTAAAATTTATTACCTTAGTCCATGTAAAGTTCATTTATTTGGTATTGTAAAATAGTAAATCATAAATCACGGGAAACGAACATATAAATCGGAAATGATTTACATGTATCACGAAGTGAAAATTTGGAAACTATTATCATGGAATAACTCAACAAGAAATAAACCAGTACAATTTAATAAATGTTACACTAATTAATAAGGCGCACCAATCAAATAAATAGCTCTCAGAAAATAACCCAAATATTGGAGATATAAATATTCCAACATTCTAAAGTGTAACAGATTACAAAGTCTCAGAATAATATTTAAATGAAAGAATTTTACATGAATCATGATGACTAGAAATTACTTGAAAATAATTCTAAATGGAAGGTCTAAATAATAATTAAGGAATATATTAATTAGTATAAATTAGGATTTCAACAAAGTCGGATAACTAGATGATAGAACCTTTAACATGTATAAATACGTTGTAAATTTCTCTTTCATGTAATAATCAGTTGGAAGTTAATAAGTTAATTCATTCTTGACTACTATCTTGTAATAACAATAATATCTTATTAATAAAAATACAAACCTAAATATCTCTTAAAATAATCTATTGCCAGTGGAATTATCCACCCGCTTCCTAAACCATATAAACCTTTAACTCTAACCTAATTATTAATTAATTACTATCTTACCAGGGGGACGCCTTTGATAAGTATAGGGTGTGTGTTATTCTTTTAATCTTATTTTCTTTATTTTTATTTTAGATTAGGCCAACGCCTAAACAAGTGAAAACCCTAGCTAGGTGTGGTCAGTAAAGAAACACTGAACCATCAGAACATAACACAACAGTATCAGGGAAGATACTGGGATTATTATCAGAAGGGATAATAATTGACACGTTCCGGCTCAGGCAGAAAACATAGCAACTGCTGAGAAAACGTTACCGGACGGGAAGTAAGAAAACTTACCCTGCAGAGAGTTAAATAGCTTGAACGCTATAAAGAAAAGAAAGTAATCAAAGAATTACACAACTGGATACTGCCATAGGAAGGGATAAATAATATTATAACCAAATCAATAGATTTGTGTGAGACGGAATTTTTGATCTCACAGTATTCAAGATGAAGCAGTAAGGGAACAAATTAATTATGTTCTTAATGAAGATGAAATTATAGGAAAAGGTCCTAATGGCACTCTTAGTATGATTTTTGATGGAATTAAGAAGTTGAACAAAGGTGAAAAGCATTTAAAGATTACTTGTGATAATGCTGGTGGACAGAACAAAAATAATAATACTATTTGATTTTATTTATATTTGGTAATTTGTGGTTATTATGAAAGTGTTGAATTGAATTTCATGATTCCTGGACATACTAAATTCAAATGTGATGGTAATTTTGGCATGATTAAAAAACTTTATAGAAAAACAAGAGTAGATTGTCTGGATCATGTGGTTGAGGTGGTAAAAAAGTCTAGTCCAGCAGGATTAAATAAAGCTCAATGTTATGAAGGTGGAAAAGGTTTTCAATACTTAGATATTAAAGCAATTTTGGGAATTTATTTTAAGAAGCTAAATGGCTTGCAAAGATATCAACATTTTCTTTTTGAAGCATCTAATCTTGGTGTGGTCAAAACTCAGGAAGTTGCTAATTGTCCTTTTACTGAATTCAATTTATTAAAAATTAAGAGAGCAGATATTTTTGAAGAAATTAAAGCTCTATCTATTTTAGTGTTAATGCCACCTCCTTTGGATTACAAAAGGCAAGAATACCTTTATCATAATATTCGCCCATTTGTGAAAGATGAATACAAAGATATTATTTGTCCAAGGCCATTCTATTCTAGCAACAGATAAAATATTCAGAATAAAACCACTTCCATGACTTTGTCCTTCATTAATTTGTCTTTTGTTGTCATTAAGTTTTAATAAGTTTAATCTTTTGACAAATATTGTTAGCTTTTTCCACTTTTTAAAAAAAAAATACTAAAATAATTTATATACTTAATATGTCCTCATAAATGTCCTCATAAAAAGGATATAAGTATATTAAAAGAATAAATAAAAAATAAAAAAAAAGGTAATAAAAAGAAAGTCATGACAAACATTATAAGTGAACTTCAAGAAAGTAATAAAAAACTGATAGAAGAAAATGAAAATTTAAAGAAGCCATTAGCAGATAAAGAAGAAAATCTTAAACTAAAAATCTGACATGTTACTGGTCAGTCTCTTGATGTCAAGGGTGAAGTTAGTCTTTATGCTCCTAGGGGAACATGATGATACAAGAAGTTAAATAAGAAATGAATGGATGAAGGTAAGTTGAGAATGGCTGTGGATCCTAATGAAACCAGAGAATCAGCTAAAAACTGTAAAAGAATTTGATTTGATAACATTACCATCAAAGAGATGTTAGAAGGGCTTATTGATTATTCAAATGACTTAGTTTCAGAATATGCACGAAGTTGGTCAAAAATCAGTGATTTAAATTCCCAAAAGTTTGAACAAAAGCAGGAATATGAAGAAAAGTTAAAAGAAAATGAGGAACAGATTAAAGAATTAGAAAAAGCATTAGAATTAGAGGAGGAAACATCTGAATGCCATTTAGATGCTCTTGAATTGGCTAGACAGTGGAGAATAAGGCAAAACAGAAAAAGATGACAACTTAGAAAAAGCTTCTAGGCGAATAGAGTTGTTGGAAAAAATTGTGGCATGACAGAAATATTTGGCAGACAAGCAGCTTCAAGAACTACCAGTTTTACCAAAGAAAGAAAACAATATAAACTCCTAACTAACAAATTAAAGAACAAAGTTAGCCAAGTAAAAGAAAAAATTTGAAACCTATATCTTGCAAAAGAATAAATACAGTCAATCCTCCATAAGTGCACCCTATGCCTCATTCCCAATCTCGGGGCTTAAGAGATAAATGCATCTCTCCATAAATGCACTGCACGGTCTTTTTCCAATTCCATCATATAAAACCACCCTCTCTAAATGCACGCCCGTGACTTTCACGTGATCAACGTGCAACAAGAAACAAAATTATCGTGTTACATTAATTAATTATTTTTCATTTACACACCTTTAGTAATTAATTTATTTATAAAGAATTAAAATTAATGTTTACTAATTATTTCTTTTTAATCACAAAGAGTTATTATGCAGATAGTGAAACTTATAAGCAAAATCATTAAGAATCACACAGAGGATAAAAAGTTAGTTATATGCTTTTTTTTTAATAAAGAGTCAATTAAATTATTGTTAATCATAAAGAGTAAAATGAATGTGTATTAATTCTTTCTTTCTTATTTGACAAAGGGTTATCAGATAGTGAAACTTATAAGCAAAATTGTTAAGAATTAAACAGCAGACAAAAATTTTTTTTTAATAAAAAATTAAATGAATGTGTATTAATTCTTTCTTTTTTAATTGACAAAGAATAATAACTTTTATAGGCGAAATTATTGTATATAAGAAGGCAAGACAAGAATGAAAAGTTTTAAAAACAAATCCATTTACACTTATCATTAGCTTTAATAAATAAAAATCTTCTACCATTATTTATTATTTATTATTTAATTTGCAAATAACTATATTATCCAGACCCATTTTAATACTGCTTACTTCTACCCACTAAAAATTTTTCTCTTTTTTCACACTTTTAAAATGCCACCAAAAGTAAAATAACTTTATCAGAATCCAAAAGTATGAAATTTGCTTATATACTCAAAACAATACAAAGACCAGAAAAGAATATGTCAATTGGATTGAACAAAAATGGAATGTTAGGGTGAATGAACCAACTATAACAAGAATTCTGCAAAAAAGTGAAAAAATACTTAACACAGAAATAACCAATCCAAATGCTAAAAGACATAAATCTGTAGTAGTTCCTGAACTTGAACTTGTCCTTAAGGAGTTTATTTTAATCTATCAAGACAAAGCTATTTTAAGTGAAGCTATGTTAATTGAGAAAGCCAAGCAATTGGCAGATGGCTTGGAAGTTCCAGATGGAACATTGGAATTTACAGCTGGATGGCTTCAAAAATTTAAAAAACGTAATGGAATCCGTCAACAAAAGCTTCATGGAGAAGTATCATCAGCTAATCTGGAAGCCATAAATGATGCCTTACCATTATTAAAAAGCATATGTGAAAATTATCCACTTGAAAGAATATACAATATGGATGAAACAGGTCTTTTTTACAGATTAGAGCCAGATAGAACATTAGCCACACACAGACTTTTTGGTCACAAAAAGAATAAAGAAAGACTTAGTTTTGCTTTGTGTGCAAATACTGATGGATCTCATAAATTAGATCCCTTAATAATTGGAAAATCTGCAAAACCATGATGCTTTACTAATGTCAACCTTGATAACTTAGCAATGACATATTGTAATAATACAAAGGCTTGGATGTTGATAACTGTTTTTCAAGATTGGCTCCAAGGATTCAATAGAGAGGTTGCTCAAAAATATGGAGATCAATGGGTATTATTGCTTCTTGACAATTCCCATGTCATAAGACAAATGGTTTGGTACTTTCAAATGTTGATGTTCATTTTCTCCCCCCAAATACCACTTCAAAGATCCAACCGATGGAAGCTGGGATTATTATGTCATTCAAAAAACATTATTGTAACTTGCACATTAAATGGATCCTAGATCAAGTTCAAGGAGGAAAAGATATAAAAGATTTAAAAATGGATGTATTGCAGGCAATATGTTATATTATTAAGAGTTGGGAAGAAATAACACCTGAAACCATTCATAACTGTTGGAAACATACTAAAATTCTTCCAGATACCATTAATGCCGAATTAACTAACCTTAACAACATTAGATGAGCTTACTCAGGTGCTTACAACTCTTAACTTATCTGATATAATGCCAATTGAAGAGTTTTTAAATAATCCAGAAGAAGAAAAAATATATGAAGTTCTTGATGATGATAAACTTATTGAAGGATTTGTTGAAGTATATAAAAAACAACCAGAAGTGCCTATTGACAATAATGAAGATGATGATAGCATTGAACCAGTAATAATAAGTGCTAATGAAGCTTCCAAAAGTTTGGAAATTGTCTATGTCTTTTTACTACAACAAGGAAATACTAAAGAACAATTAAAACAAGTTAATGCTCTTGATCGGTATACTAATTTAAAAAAAATAAATTCAATGAAATGAACTATGATGGATCAATGTTTATAATTTTTTATAATATATATATATATATATAATAATAAAATTTTTTTAAACAATATCCCGCATGTCACGTGCAGCCAATAAGATTCTTACCCTTCCTAAATGCATCCCTCCATAAATGCACGGTCTCGTCTATTCCCAAGGGGGGTTGCACTTATGGAGGGTTGACTGTGTATATGGGTAAATTCAAAAATTTAAGGTAACCTATATCTAGAGTCCTATAATAATTTATAATATAAAATGCATTACATAATATTGTGAATATTGTTAATTAGTAGAATACGATATAGTCTGTCATATACAAAAAGAGGATTAAACAACAAAGATAAATTATTTTTTATTTTGATTCAACTAATACATAATTTTGATGACTAAATAGTTTACTTTATTTTAATTTCACTGGCTCTGTTGCATCATTGATTTTTTGGTTTATATTATAAAGCTGTTTCTTGTTTATAACGAAACAAGGAAAAGACCAGACAACGATCCATAAAAAATTTTGTTTGTGAAAGCAAGCATCTTGTTAAATTATTATTGTAAAGATATTTGCAACTTGATTTTTTTTTTATGCGAAAAGGAATGAATTGGTGATAAACTCTTGCTCAAACTCAGAATTTGTTTACATTGCTTCTAATGCAAATAAAGTATGGAAGTAAGATTTATTTGTTTCAAACAAAAAAATACTGATATAGTCTGTCATATACAAAAAGAGGATTAAACAACAAAGATAAATTATTTTTTATTTTGATTCAACTAATACATAATTTTGATGACTAAATAGTTTACTTTATTTTAATTTCACTGGCTCTGTTGCATCATTGATTTTTTGGTTTATATTATAAAGCTGTTTCTTGTTTATAACGAAACAAGGAAAAGACCAGACAACGATCCATAAAAAATTTTGTTTGTGAAAGCAAGCATCTTGTTAAATTATTATTGTAAAGATATTTGCAACTTGATTTTTTTTTTATGCGAAAAGGAATGAATTGGTGATAAACTCTTGCTCAAACTCAGAATTTGTTTACATTGCTTCTAATGCAAATAAAGTATGGAAGTAAGATTTATTTGTTTCAAACAAAAAAATACTAGAAACTTGAATGTGTAATACTTATGAAGTCTATTCAAGGATTTGTGTAAATAATCAATTAATACCATATGGATATAATTAAAAAAAATCAAAATAAGGGAGACCATGAGAGCTTAATTAAAAGAGATAATAAATACCGGCAATTTACTTGGGTGGAATCACTAGTCTGAAAAAAATAACCAATATATTTTAAATGAGAACAAGGAAAATAATATTGAAAACGAAAATATTATTAAAATCAAGTTAAGAGAATTAGAAAAACAAAAAAACTGAAAACAATTAAACAATCAAGAGAAGAAAGCAAAATGAAAGTTAAAGCTCAGGAAATCCAAATTCAACATATCGACTTAAGCCTGAATAACTAAAGTGAAATATTTATATTTTTGGACTGATCACTAATCACATTATTAGGACCACTATAACTGGATACTGGAATTTATCTTAATGTTTACTTCCTCATATATACATGCAAAGGTTTTTTATTTTATTTCGATATATTTGTTAATAATATTTATAAATAGATATAATATTGCGCAATAATATTATAATAGCCCAACAAAGAATTAATCAACTCTTTATTTTTTCTTATTTCAAATGAAGTTCAATGCCAATTTTTTTTTCATAATTAGCTTCCCATTTAGCAACTCTCCAATCTTCTTCATCTCTAATAGCAATCATTTCACCGACACCATTCTTGTATGAGATTTGATCATAATTAGGCTTTATTTCAAATCTATTTTCTATATTTTGCAATAAAGAATTGAGTGTAATGTCTTGTGGAACAATTACAAAACCATGTTCTACAAATGCTATCCAAGTGACTAAGATCTAAACATATATATTTACAAGTATTATTATTATTATTATTATTTGGAGATGTTTAATAAAAACGCAAAAAACATTTTATTCATTTCAAAAAATTAAAAATTATATATACCTTATTCTTGTTATTATTAGTTTTATCTGATTTCAATTTTTGTTGTGTAAAATATTTAAAGAATGCAGATTCTATCTTTGTCAATGAATTAAGATGAGTGGCAGATGTTGGTATGAACAACAATGAAGTTGCACCATCCATTAAACCATTGGTTGGATCTGCTTTAATCTCAACATTATTGTGAAAACACTGGTGTAAGTAAAGTTGATGTTGTTAAATAAAAGTAATGTCAATGATGAAGGTTAATGTGAATGTGTTGATAACAGTGAAAATTGTGATAATGATAATAAAAATATATAGAACATATTAATACATTATATAGACATAATATTTTAATGAATTAATGGATGGAATACATACTGTTCTTTTGAAATTATGAAGAAGTTGAAATTCCATTTCTTTAAATTCTGCCATTCTGAATCCAATGATCTCAAAAAAAAAAAAAATTAGATTTAATTATTTGTTGAATTTCCACAAACGTCATCCATTACCTCGTCCAATTGAATAGATATTTTATTTTGCATGTCATTCAATAATATACAAAAATCACGATTTCTAAATATTAATGCAAGTTTTATATCTGTATATCTACCAAGATGTCCACCATTAGGTCTAATTTCTATTTTTCTCAAATTTATTGTAACGTCATTATTGATTGTCTTTAAATTATTTGTAATGGATGAATTCAATGTTCTAATTGCTGCTGATGATAAAGTTGGTTGTGATGATGGAGCAATTCCTTCTAAATTTAATTATTATACTATACGTTTAGTAAATTATTATTATTATTATTACTATCATCATCGTTACTCTTGCCGTGATATCTCTTCTGCTCAAAAAAATATTACTAACCTGATTTTACACCCCTTCCATTTTTTTTAATTTCATCCATTTTCAGAAAAATATAATTACAGATCACAGTTATACATATCTTTTTTATGTCCCTTTTTGTTTTTAGATTTTTCGTGGGATATAACCGAGGTGGGATATATAATTGAGGAAATCAAGATTTTCAGTTCCTAGAGATATGCCGTGCCCATAACTGCCTAGATTCTTCCTACACTAGTGATCTCCCTTTTGGGTGAGTGTTTAAAATCAACTTGCTTTTTGCAAAAAACTATAAAAAGAACCAATCGAGAGAAGTTAAAAAAATTGCAAATGTATATTTACTACAATATGAGATCAGATTCCAAAGAACATTGGTTTGGGGAATTGAACCCGACGTTCCACATTGATGTAAATTCCACACCCCGGTTAAATGAATTAGTGAATTGCATTCACACACATCATTTAAAGTAAAAAAATTGCACTAATAAGATTTGGAATATATTAACAAAGTCATGTAAATGTAAATATTGCAATTATAAACTAGTCCAAGGTATGAAAGTCATTGGAGAAATGTCGTTTTGGTATCAATTCTCAATAAGTACAATATAGTCTTTATCAAATAATAATAACTCATCATCATTGATCTGAAGAAAATATTTTGAAAATGCATTGCGCATTCATATTTCAAATTTCCCATCTCTACGTGTGATCTTTTTTTCTTTTATTTATTACATGAAACATCCCAAAATCATATTTTGTAATAAATTATTCATTAGCATGTACAAATGGAGTGGTTCAATACGGCAATGATTATCTTTTATTATGGAAACTTTTGTCTTCCTTCAATAGCTTAAATTCACGAAAGCGACCCATTAAAAATCCCTTGAATTTTCACAACACCAGAATTAGAGGCTGTAAAAGAAATGATAAAACTTTTGAATACCATCAACTTTTTAAAATAAACCAAACTTGGTTTGATATCAAAAATATTTTCCTCTTCATAACATTGAGTTTTATTCAAACCTGCAGTGCCAAATCTTTTAGAACATCTGCAACATGATCCATACAATCTACACTTGTTTTTCTATAGAGTTTTTTGATCAATCCAAGGCTACCATCACATTTGAATTTGATATGTCCCGGAATCATGAAATTTGTTCAAGACTTTCATAATAATTACAAATTACTAAATTCGAATAGCTATATTTTTTTATTTCTGTTCATTAGCATTATCTTTAAATGTCTTTCAATTTCTTAATCCATCAAAGACCATACTAAATCTACTATCAGGACCTTTTTCTAACAAATTTCATCTTCAAACAAGAACATAGTAATTTGTTTTCTTACATGTATTCCAAATAAATGTACTTTGCGAGGACTAAGGTAATACACTTTACTAACCTATTTATCAGAGTGTAGTAAGGTTAACACTACAATGCTATGCCTAAAGTTCCGAACCATGATTCGAATTTTAATATTAATAACAAAATCGTGCCAGGTTCAAGCAACATCTTTTATCCGAGTTTGAAATACGTATTAGTATATTGATATGCAAGTTTTTTTACCTGTAGAGCAATTTTACTTAACACGCAAATCGCATTTACTTGATAGTTTTGTGTAATTCAAGGCCAAATTTTTACAAGTGTAAAAACGCTCTTTTTCAAAAACATCAAAATCAAATAATTGAGTTATTTTTGACCCGTAGAGTGGTCTTTTACGCAAACTGTTAGACCAGTGGTATTCATGTAACACAGAAATGACTTATTTGTTCCAAATTATGTTTAATACTATGGTGCAAGTCACTTAGTCGCTGAACTTTTTATTGGCTGTGTAGATCCTATATCCTCTCCAAAAATGGAAATG
>CAUDNR010000239.1:17078-35660 GCA_958430865.1 Entrophospora sp. SA101 | reverse complement strand
CAGCAACAATAAAGTAATAAATATAACATTCTAATGCTACAAGTATCTAACTTCATCAATACCCAAACTTCTCCTGACTTGTATTATAGCCACTAATTCTTTTATTGCTTCTTCCAAAATAACCACATTATTAAGTAGTGTGCTTAATGTAATTTCCTTTGGTTTAGATTCATTTGATTTAGTTCTTGTTTGCTTCTTTGAGGACGTTAGTTCATCATCTTCTTCTTCTCCGATATCGTCAATTGGATCTTCCTCTTCATTGACAAAATTCGCGGGGAAAAGTGGCTTAATTTTAATGCTTTCAGTTTTGCTGAAATGCGTTGTAAGTGGTGTAACAATATTAGACGAAATAGGAGAAGATTTAAAAGATGATAATGGTGAATTGATTGGTGATGTTGATGATGTATCTTTACGCGAGAAAGAACGAGATCTTTGAGGAGCTTTCATTGGTAATGAGTTATTTCGGCGAAGGTTTGTGTTGGAAGAATTCGAAGGAATGCCTTTTGGAGATGCGCGGGATGCGAAGGCTGTAGATGATTGTTGTCTAAAGAAATTTTCATCAATTTCATCTTCTGTGTCAAGTAAGCCACTTCTTCTCTCATCAAGATATTGGTCAAAATCTTCTATTTCACTTCGATAATAATCAACTTGCTGTGTTAAGGTCTTAAAAATTGTAAAGAATGGTGGGAAATTGGCCCATTTTGGAACTACTCCAATAGTATTATTTGCTAATGCACTTTTTTCAAAATCATGATCTATTGAACGATCGTCTGATTCATCCAATACATCACTTTTCTTATTACCAGACCCACTACTATCACTACTACTGGCAATAATTCCAAGTGAACGTTCAAGATTTCTGGCCTCGTGTTGAAGACTTTCAAAATCTTTGGCTGAAGAATCTTGCCGGCTATCTAATCTATCAGCACCACTAAACACTAACCAGCCTTCTAATGATCTATATGGGCATATGGCAAGTGCTGAAATTACTCCAGTCAAAGTAAGGTTCAATTCAGGTGAATGAGCAAAAAAATTGGAAAGTGTACCGATAAGAATTTGTAAAAGTGAATCAGCAGGTTTTAAACGATCTGTTGGGTTTAATTTATGTTTTAGCACATGATGAGTTTCCGCATGACTATGCTTTTTGGGATTCTTGCCTTGACTATAAGCTGAATAATTTTTCCCTTTATTTTTATTGGTTTTAGGATGAGCTGGTCCCTCTTCTGTCCATTCTAAATCTTGTCCAATACGATAACATAAATCCGCTTCTATATTTGCTTCTGCATCACGTACATAAGATTCATATCCATTTGTGATAATTTCTACACTTTGTTTTGGATTAATTGCCAAAATCAATGAATAGAAAAGATCCAATTCTCTTAAATGATGACTCATTGTTATAGGCTTAGGAATTGGAGCACCACTTAAAGAATGCAAGTCATTGTTGTGAAAACTTTCGATCATATAATTTGGACTGGGAAAACAAGTAGCATTTTCATCTAATTCAATATTTAACAATTTAATAGAATACCAACAATGTTTAGAGATAAGATTCTGAAGAAGCTTTAGAGCGGCGATGACTGTTGACTGTGACGACGAGCGCAAACGTGAAAATATAAGATCTTTAAGAGTAAATCTACCAATAGCCGTAAAGTAAGGAGAAGAGGTATTAGAATTTGTATCAATTCCTGAAAACCAGTTTATAGTGCTTTGGCGCTTTGCTGCTTTATTATTTGGAAGTGTTTGATTCCAAGAATTTTCTTCGTCGCTATCAGAATCCATCAAGAAACCTACAACCAAGTCAACCAACTCCTCTTGATCCAAAGTTTGCAAAATTATATCAATATAAGAAATAACAGCAACAGATGAACCATCAGTATCAGAACATTCTAGAATAGACGGATATAATATATTTTCTAGAAAATGTGCTTTAATATTTTGAAGCAATGCTGTTGAAATTTCTGAATTTGGACACCTATTCAAAATATCTTGACAAAACTCTAACAATTTCAAAAATGAATCAAGTTGACTTTTAAACGCAGGGGATGAAGAAACTTCAATGCCACCAGAACGTAATTTTTCAAGTTCAGCGGATGTATTATCACCAAAACGAAGTAAAGTGGCGTTTGTTAATCCGCCACTTGAACTTTTTACCATCAACTTTCTAGGTAATTGTGAATAAAGAGCACCCAAACCGGCTGCCATGATATTAGCAAAGTCACTTTCTAAAATATAGTCTGCTAATTGACCATCAGCAAGTTCCATTATAAATAATAAACCAGTTCTAGCAAAGTCTCCACATTTGCCTTCCCTATGTACAAATTGTAATAAATAAGCAAAAAGAAAAAATTCATATTCTGGTTTTTCGGTTTCTTCGGTAAATTCAGTTGTTTTTGCATGATCAGTAGTTGAATTGCTTGTCATGGATGCACCATCATCTATATTTCCATCTTGATTATTACTAATATTTAATGAGAGGCCTAATTCTTTTTTAGTATACTTTTGAGGCGTAGTTAACCAATTTGCATCATAAAAAAATATATTTAGAAGAGCAGGAAAACCATGAATTTTAGAACAAATGATATACATCAGATCCACCAAGTCTTCATCATACACTTCACTTTGTTGTTCATCATGAACACAAGTACGAAGTAGACTAACAGTTGGTTGATGGACAGAGTTATGAACTAAAAAACGATCATCTAAGAGATCAATTAATTCTCTGACCGCACGAATAATTTCACCACGAATACCTAGTGGGGCATCATCTTTAGATAATTTTACCAATTCTTTGAGGACATTATTTTTTAAAAATTCTTCCATACAAACACCAGTATTCACTTCTTCAAGATATAGGCCCTCTTCGACAAGAATTCCTACCATTTCTTTAAGACGTTGTGGAATTTCTGTTTGATTAACATTAGCTGGCATAGAATAAACTTTTTTCTCATCTTGTTCAAAATATCCCTAAACAGTAGATTTTTGACATCAAAAAATTATTGATTTAAAATTTCAAAAAAAAAAAAAAAAGAAATATAACTTTTAATACTTACTAGAATGCCTTCCCATGCATTATGAAACTTTGCAAGTTGTTCGGCATGAGTAGGTTGTGTTTTTTGATGTGTTATTTTACTTTGTAAATTTTTAAAGTAATCCATTCTAGGAGTTTTTTTTTTTTTTGAGAAATGAAGTCGCGCGAAAATAGTTTTTAAGTGTCTTACAAAATAAAGTTCATCACCAATACATTTTCTTATTTTAGTTTTGTAAAGTGGCACGTGCCATCATAAAAAAGATCAAATAGATGATGAAAAAAAATGAACAAATGATACTAAGAGAAAAATCGACCCGAGTCTTGTTCACCGTGGTCGAAACTATTGTGATGATTTTGATACAACATTACTCAACAACGCTCCAAAAGTGTATATTTAGGCTTAATAAGTACAGTCAAAGTGGTGTTATTGAAAAGTTATTATTATTTCTAAAAACTTTGAACAGAACATCTTCCAATATTTTATATGCATTTTCACAAGTTCATAAAGCAATTTGTCAATCTGCAACCTTTAATGGAAATGAAAAGATATTTATGAATAATCTTAAAGCAGGAAGTGTGATAGGACAATTGAGTACAGCACTACAAAATTTGCATTACGGCTGTCACCTGATCAGAACACTATATTAAGCTGCTTAGTGCATGTCAAGAAAAGATAGCTAGTTTTAGGGTATTAATGGACTTTTGAATAAACAATTTGAGCAATTTACACAATGTCCGAACAATATGAGATATCCTCGTACACTTTTATTGATGCCTCATGGAGCAGTACAGATATTAAATTTGATTTTCCATTATTAGTAAGTGTTCGTACACCTTACACCGGAATGTCTACTACCTCCCTTAGACCAAAATTTATAAGATCAAATAATAGTGTTACTGTTGTGCCATATTCAGCAGGAGCTTCCTCGCTATATTTTTCAGAGTGTTATCATCGCTTTATAATTCTTTAAATGTACCTACAAATGCAGGATCAAGACTACAACTCGAATACTGACTTTTTGTTTTCAATAGCTATATTTGTTCAAGAGTAGTAGAAATTGCAATTACGTTGTAAAATCTATGAAATATCACTCGTTGGAAATAATGACAACTTTGTCTCTCTTCAATGATACCACTTTGACTGTTTGCTGCTGAACTTATCAAGCCTGAAGATACACTTTTGGAATGATTGTCGAATAAATTTATTTCTGAAATTGATTAATGTTTTATCAAAATCATCACAATAGTTTCAACAAGACTCAATTTTGGAACAGGACGAATTTTAGTATCATTTGTTCATTATCATCATTTTTTTACTATCAATCTTTTTATAATGGACGACACTTGTCATTTTACAAAACTAAAGGATGTTTATCAGATGGTGCGGAAAATGATCTAGAACCTGCCAACGAAATCATCATCAAATGAAGCTACCATACATTTAAAGAAATATTTATTATCAGTAAAATCATCTACAAGTAATAAAGATGATGATCCATTCATATAACTTAAAATTTATGAAGAAACACTGGCCCTTCTTCAGGTAAATAATAATTTGATTTTTGTATGTTAAGAAACAATTGGATTAATCTTTTTTATAAAATTTTTTTTCTCAGATAACAATTAACTTGTGTGAATTTGCAAAAGGAAGTTTCACACAAATGGCATGGAGTAGGAAAGTTACATTAGGGTTAAGCCATGTGTTAATTTAATGGGTTAATCATGTGATATCCCTAGGGATGGGGCAGTTTAACTAACAAACGGTTTGAACTCGGTTTTGTGGTTTTTATTTTGGTTTAGTTTTTGGGAACTGTTCAAACCGGTTACACATGTTCAAAATGTGACACAATAATTATTTAATAAATATTTTATTAATGTTTGAAAGTCATTGCCTTTCTTGGTATTTTAATAAGGGTTCGTGTAATGTTGTTCAAACCGTTTTTTTAAATTATTTTACAATGCACAACTCCATAAAATGGTATTTGTAGTATTAGTATTATAGTGCAGGACATCTATAATGGTCAATGATTATCACATGACTTTAAAAGCTTATAACTCCTTATTAAAAAAAGTAAACTGATAAGATTAAAGCTAAAGGCTTAAGCTTCATTTCCATCGGTTTACTTTTTCAAAGTTAGACCATTTTATATATGTCTATATGTAAATTGTAAAATCTTTTCCTAAAAGGTCGATGATCGGCTTAAATTTTTTTCGTGATAAGAAATTTTTTTCCAAAAAGAGATCTGATCACTTAAATTAGAGATATCTTCTAAAATTTAAATTTCGGACTGATAAAAAAATAAAATTTCACGTGTATATCACGTTTCTTCAAAAATATGTGCGTAAAATTTTTTCCATTGTGATTCATTAATATATAAACAAAAGATAAAAGATAAATTATTATTGTTTATAGAAAAATGGATTTAATTTTGGAAATTATTTCGCTCGTAATTTTAACAAGTATGATTAAAAAATAAAAAAATAAAACGCTAATAATATCACCATTATCGTGAATCTTATTATATTATTTGTAACATATTTTTAAACAGACATAATAGCCTATATTGCATTAAAATATACAACCAGGTCACGTGAACTACCAACTTTATATCAACGAGTTTCGGCAACTTTTGCAAAAGCCTTTACGGAGAATTTACCATTATGGTTAATAAGGATATTATATGATATGATTGGATGGTCAGAACAAGCAATCAACGGGTTTTTAATTGGTAAAAAACGCCGTAAATGGTGTCGTAAAATAAAGAATGGTGAAAATTGGACAGGATATTTGATTGCCGAAGATGCACAAAATTTAGAAGTTGGAGATGATGCAAATGTTGTTATTTTATATGCTCATGGTAAATAAACTTATAATATACATTTATATCAATACATCAACCAATATTTATTCTATAATTGTATTTTTAAGGCGGTGGATTCACTTGTGGTAACGCATTATTATCTCTTGTTGTTTTTGTAAGGTGGATAAAGTCTTGGAAATCAAGCCATAATGTAAAAGTTCATATATTATCTTTAGAATATGGTAAGTGTAATATAATATATTCACGCGTGAAAAAAAAAATTTTTTTAGAAAATAAAAATAATTAAGAATTTTGTTTTTTTAATTTTTTTTTGATTTGTTAGCCTTATCACCGGAAAATTGCTTTCCAGCTGCAAGAGAAAATATGATAGATTGTTATTTATGGTTGGTGAATCAGAGGAAAATTAGTCCATCAAAGATAGTTTTTGGTAAGAATTTTAATAATTATATATATTATATATATATATATATATAATTATTATAATTATTAATTAATTAACAATAAAATTAGCTGGTGATAGTGCGGGTGCGAATCTGGCAGTTGTAAGTGCATTATATATTTTACACAACCAAGTTAAATTATCAGTGGCAACTCCATCAGCTTTGCTTTTAATATCACCTTGTTTTTCTGTAAGTGTTTTGATTTTGATCATTTATCCATTTTAATGTTACTTATATTTTATTCATATTTATAATATAAGAGATCTACAGATTATCCATCATTTCAAACTAATAAACAAAATGATAATTTGAGTGCGGAATTTTTTCATTATTGTTTAAAGCAATATTTGGGCGATAGTGGTCAATCACCAAACAGTCCGTCGATTTCACCAATAACTGAAATTCAATTTAATGGATTACCAAAGATTTGGGCATGTGTGGGAAGTTATGAGATTATGTTGGATAGCGTAGTCAGGTTCATTGAAAAAGTCAGGTCACAAGAAGTCAAAGCCGAGTTGATTGTAGCACCTCGTAACATGCATGATTATGCCATTATATGGTCAATAAATAGAGACAATGCTGCCGAATTAGCAATGAAATCAATGGCAAAATTTTTATTTGTTTAATTTTGATTAATGAATTTTATACATATATATGTGTATTAAATAAATCACACGTAAACCATTTACATTTGTACATTTTTAGTGTTTATTTGTTGTTGTACATTTGATTTACTGTGCTTTTTTAGAATCGGCACGCATATTTGTTTAATTAAAAAGTAATATTCCACACTTTTTTAATCAGAATAATTTTATTAATAATTTCTTTCCTTTGAAACCTTAAAATCCAAAACCATAATAAAAAGCATTAGGGCATTTCTTTTTTTCAATCAATAAAAAAAACGATATTACTATATAATTTAAAAATTTTTTTTTAAGATTATGGCTTGGAAAAAGTCATTATGGACTTTCCTTGCTTGTTTTATTATAGTTTCATCATCTTTAACAAAGTACGCTGAAGCAAATGAAGAATATTTGGTATCACTATTTTCATATGTTTTTTAGTTCCTTTTTTAAAACAAATATAAATAAATGTTTTGGTCTTTTTAAATAGTATAACGATGGGAATTATAGAATTAGATGTTCTGGGATGTTTGATAAAGAATCAATACCCAATGGAGTTGCTCCTCTTATTTTATGTAAAATTTAAATTAACTGTTTAAAGGTTATATACAAAAGTAAAGAGAATTGTATTTATTTATTAATAATATTATTAATATCATGTCACTATTACCAACAGTAAAATATAATGTTGATTCGCTTCAAGATGCTGCCACAATTATTTATGAATGGTCAGATAGAGATAAAATAGGTGCTATTTCACCAGGAGATGATAGCGTAAGTTATAAAATAATGGTCTTTTAATCGATCAGTATTTATTTCTAATTGTTATTATTTTTTATTTATAGAGAACTTATATTTGTGACGGAACAGCAATCGAGAAAAAATATTGTAGTAGTGAAGATCTTGGGCGAATCATAGTTAATAGTAATCAAACAAATTATGAAATCATTCGACAGACATTCGATCCTGCAGGAGAAGATTCATCAAGCCCTATTAAATATGAAGTAAAAAAATCAGGCTATTATTGTGCAGCTGCGTTACCTGTACCACCAACCCAGCTTGGTGAATTTACTGTTACCGTTGAATGGCATAACCCATATGGTGAATTGCCTGCATCCGATTATCCAAAATTACCAGTAAGAGGAATTTCACTTTCATTTATTTAATTCCATCCATCCATCCACCCATTCATCCATCCACCCATTCATTCATATGTCCATACATTCATTCATTTATTTATTTACAATGACAATTAATTAAAATATTGAAATATTATTGTTAGTTTTATGGATCTCTATCATTAACTTATTTAGTGATTGGTTTATTATGGATGACACTTAGTATATTGCATTGGAGAGATATTTTGCCTGTTCAGGTATTATTAAATAATAATAACTAAACTGATCAGTTAAAACAGACAATAGTAATAATAATTTGATTAATGATTAATGATAGAATTATATATCCGGAGTTATTTTCTTTCTCATGATTGAAATGGCATTTAATTGGGGTTATTGGGAAAATTATAACAAAAACGGCTATTCATGTGAGATAATCGATAATTTATTCATACATTTATTATATTTTATTAAATGCTTAATTATTTATCACAATTTATTTCATATATTTCCATTTATTGTTGTTTAGCTGCAATTCTTTTGTGTTTAGTTGCTGTTTTAAATGCGGGAAGAAATTCAATTTCTTTCTTTATGCTTTTAATTGTTTGTATGGGTTATGGAGTTGTAAAGTAAGAAAAAAAAGGATTGACTTATTTATTCATATAATTGTTTATGCTTTTATTTGTCAGTTAAATTAATTGACTAATCACGAAAATTAATCAATATTAACAAAAGATTATATAGACTATTAGTATTTTCTGTGACAATATTAGGTGTATTCTTTTTCATTAACATGTTTAATTATATGCATCGAGAAGATCCTGAATGGATACCGAGATATTGGAGATGGAGATGGTTTTTATTGGATGGATGGTTAAATATTTTATATTTGGTTGTTTTCGTTGTCATCTTAATCATTTGGAGACCAACAAAAAATAATAAAAGATATCCTTTTGTTTTGATCTTGGATCTTTTGATAAAATTATTGATTTATTGTTTGTTAATCCTTAACGTATATATATATATTTTTTTTTGATTACATTTGCGATGAGTGACGAATTGACACAATACGATGAAGATTACGATTTGGAAATCAATAATTTACGTACAATGGACAACATAGGTTATGATAATGTCAAGTATCGTAATGCAGGTGGTGGTGATGGAGAAAATAGTGAAACGGATAGATTGGCTAATGATGAATCCACTATTTTTGATATTGGAGATGTTGACGATGAAAGTTATACTGATGGCAATACACCTAGGAATAGCACTAGCAATGTTAAAAAGGATGAAGATGATAATAAAAACGTCGTTACTGGCGATACTGATAAACAAACGTAAGGATTTTTAAACTAGTATTAGTATCCGATTTGGGTTACCTCTTTTCTTAGATTTGTTTCAATTATGTTTACATACTTTATATATATATATATATATAATAGTGATTGAAAAAGCAACAATTATTCATAATAATAATAACATTGCAAAAATTTAATAAATGTATTTATCAAAAATTTTTATTTTAATATTAGTATTCTTATTAATCAATAAACTAACTGTTAATTTATCCACCGTGTAAAGTAGAAATAAAAACTATATTATCATTATCATTTAATTCATAATTTAATTCACCTTCCAATTCCCAATCAGTTTCATTTATCAAGACTAATATTCCAGGACGTCTTTTTTTTTAAAATTAAAAAAAATCATATTAAATATTTATATAATGTGAATTTATAATAATTCATATTTAATTATATTTACACTGTATCACCATCAACAAATAATTCAGGTCTTTCTTTCAATAAATTATCTTTTATCCAAGATATCTTTAAAAAAAAAACAGTGATAAATATTTTAATATATAGTAATTATTACAATTTCATAAAACAAAAAGTAAATAAAATTTTTTTACAAGATCTTTCATGTTTGTTGGATTAGGAGGGTTGATTGATTTCGGTAAATTTATTAATGTTTTCTTTACATTATTAAATAGTAATTCCATACCACCACTATTATTATTGGAAAGGAAAAAATATTACTAGGAGAAAAATAAAATAGAAATAAAACTATAAATTTATTTACCTAAATGATAAATTTATTTCCATTATTTTATTTAGAAAAAGAAAAATCTTTAATTTTGTGGTCTTGCCAAAATATGAGCCAAAGACAATGCGTGTGACAATAAGTCAAATGTTCGTGTAACTTGCAACAAGGGTTTGACTATAATAATAAACGAGATTAATCTCTTCTTCAATAACACCACCTTCCATTTAAGGTATATTGCTTGGCTCTTTAGGGATGTGTGAAGTTTTTTGGTTCAAAGAATAAATCCCACAGATATAAACGGAGAAAACAAAAGGTCGCAAAACCAAAAGGAAACAAGAGATGAGTTTTTGGTGCTTTATTTTTGATTTAGGGAGAATGGATAACATCTGCCAGTGTTATGGTCTTAGATTTGCTGACAGAATCACATAGTCATTCCAAGTGGCTCATAAAGGAACGGTCATCCGATTTCAAGCCACTATAATGAAATAATGGAAAGAACTTTTTTTTCAATCATTCTTTGAAATTGGATGAAGAAATTTGAGGCTTCAGGCAAGGAGTTGACAAAGAAGCTGACGGAGCTGCTGATGCTGTCAAAATATTGGAAAAAGAAGGAAAGAAGGATCACAAAAATCTTGTAAAGAATTCCAAGACTAAGGGAACAGATAAGCAGAAGCACTTTTTGGGGAACTATATAAATAGAAATATTATTGGATAATATTCTCAAGGTGTTAAGACAAAAGGAAAAAATGAAGAGAAGAGAGGAAATTTATAAAAAAGTCATAAATCAAATTTACCACTTCAATATGGTCACCGTTGAAGATTCTACTGAACATTCAGATATTTCTAACCTTGTCACCAAATGGTTTTTGGTAGAACTGATTAGTATTAGGAATTAGCAAGATGAGTGAAACATGTGTTCTGGCTTTGGCTGGGATTGAATCACATGTTAATCGATATAATTTGCCTTTTAGAGTTGAAGATACTGAACACGCGTAGATTGATGGAGAGAGTCAACCAACATGTCACATCATGATTTTACTAGCTCGATAATACGCCACATATGTAAAAAGAGCATATAAAGAGGGGTTCAACCCTGTATCAAACCTCATGCATGAGGCTTGGGAAAAATATACATGGTGAGTGAGTTGTAGTAGTGGTGATTATTTTTGTACATGGGTTTATTGCCTCAAATGTTATGATGAACCTTGGAATGGAACTGAAATACTCACTGTGAATATCGTATGATTGTGAGTTATTTCGAGTAGAAAAATCATGGATTTGATATTGTTAATTATATAGATATTTGATGAAAAATTACACATTAAATGCAACCTTTATATTATTTTACGTAAAACTTTATGTATTACATCATATATGAAAACCAATGATTATTTTATACAAATCAAAAACATTGATGTATTTTCTTTTCAGCCATCACAATACATACTCTTCCAAGCGTAGCTACGTTCCTTTGGTTCGTAACGCATGTAAAATATTACTAAATATCTGCTGTGCTTCGATGTTAACAGTATCGGTGATGTAGAAAAATAGAATCCGACCATTAGCAGGAAAGGGAGAACAACCCTGAAAGCTGCAAATGACTGGTCAAAAAAAAAAAAGATATTCAGAAGTGATATTTAGAAAATTTTCCAAGATGAGGTTACAATCGTTATTAGACATACTATTCAATACGGCAGCTTTCTGAACGTTTCTTTGCAAAAGTCCAGCTTCGTTCCACTCTATATCCCGAAATAAGTTGTATAATCGTCATCTTGATTCCATCATAACTATGTTTCTTTTGAATAATATTAGATCACTTTTGGTTATCTTTGCAGTTTTCTAGAGTAGCCGGTATTTTTGATTTTTGCTATGACTTTCATTGGTGTAAGGCGTGAGATCAGTTTTTTTTTGAATATTCCTAAAAGTTAACCACAAGAAGAGTTGATATAAGGATAATAACCATGCAATTAATAAGAGCAATTAATGATAATAATAATAATTGACTAAAAGAATAACAAAATAAAATAAAAAGGCAACAAAAGCCAAGTAAAAACTTTTTCCAAACAGTATTAATTCAACTAGCATTTTAAACAAATTTATAGTTATCATAGGTCAATAGGCAATCTTATAAGTTCATTTAAAAAAATTTTGGTAACATCGTAATACCCAAATTTTCCTTTTTTTTTTTTCGAACAGTTAGTTTTATTCTTATTTACGTCAAAGATGACTTTTAAAATGTACACTACCTGGACAAAAGTATTTGATCACGTGTTTACACTAATTAATAAAAAACCTACATAATAACATCACACGAAATTTATAACATTATGCATCTAGATTTTGATAAATATATATTCGAAATTTCACGTTGCTAGCTTCCAAGTATCAAGATTAATAATAAAAAACTAAAATCCAAATAAAAAATTTAAACATTTTGCTATATTTTCATGTTTTTTAAAAATCTACATAATAAAAATTTGTAAATTTTACAAAAATGAGGGATATTGTTTTGAAGAATAAATATATGAAATTTCGTGTTTCTATCATGTCTAGAAAATTAGTGGTTAAAAAAATAGTAATAACATCTGAATTCGCAATCAACAAAAAATTGATAATCTTTAAAATTTTTTAAGATGACAAAAGTAAAAAATTCGGAATTAACAGTAGTTGAAAGAAGTAAAATTTTGGGGTTTAATTTAAGTGGAGCTTCTATAAGAAAAATTTCTAAGATTATGAAAATTCCATATAGCACTGTCCAGTATACAATCACTCATTATTCTGGTGAGCTAAAAAGTGCACCACGAAGTGGAAGACCCAAAATTTTAGACAAAGACAATCAGAAAAAATTAAAAAAAGTAGTAAAAAATAATAATTGTGCTTCTTCTGACCAGATACGGGAGAAATTCATCGAAGTTAGTGGTGTTGAGATTTCTACAAAAACAATTCGTAGAAATCTCCATGGCTTGGAATTTATTCACGAGTTGCTGCGGTGAAACCTCTGTTGACTGAAAAACAAAGAGAAAAGAGATTAAGGTGGTGTTTGGAAAAAAGAAGATGGAGTGTCAGAAAATGGAATACTGTGATTTGGAGTGATGAGTCACGATTTAATGTTTTCAGAAATGATGGTCCAAGTCTTGTCTGGAGAGAAAACGGGAGACGTTATGATATTAAGAACATTGTCCCGTCAGTAAAACACGGTGGTGGCGGGGTAATGGTTTGGGGGTGTTTTTCTGGAAAAGGATTGGGTCCTTTGGTTAAGGTGGATGGAAAGATGAATCGTTGGGACTATATTGAAATATTAAGAGAAAATTTGTTACCCTTAGTTGAAAATGAATTTAATAATAGAAATTATTATTTCCAAGATGACAACGCCCCAGTTCACACTGCAAAAGCTGTTCAAAATTGGATTGTAGAAAACAATATAGAAATATTATCAAATTGGCCTTCACAATCCCCCGATCTCAACCCTATTGAACATCTTTGGGATGAGTTGGAAAGACGGTTGAAAAAGAGAAGCAGTCATTGTAAAAATGTGTCAGAATTGGAAGTTGTATTGAAAGAAGAATGGACCCAAATTCCATTCGAAAAATTAAACAAACTTATTGAAAGCATGCCAAGAAGAATAGAAGCATGTATTTCTAACAATGGCTGGCCAACAAGATATTGAATTTTTATTTAATAAATAATTTCAATTTTGGGCGATCATGAAAAAAAACTTTTTTGAAAATTTTTAATTAAATTTGATACATGAAAGCTAGCGACGTGAAATTTCGAATATATATTTATTAAAACCTAGGTGCATAATGTTATAAATTTCGTGTGATGTTGTTATGTAGGTTTTTTACTAATTAGTGTAAACACGTGATCAAATACTTTTGTCCAGGGAGTGTATCATTAATTCCTAATTTTTGCTTCTCAAATTTATTCAAAAGTGATGGATCTGCAGTATGTAATTTTTTCTCTTCTAAAACAAGAATGCATCTAAAGTCCTTGTGAACAGGTCTAATAAAATATTTGATGTTTTGTTAGTAAAACATAATAATATTTGTTTGTTTATCATACATACAGCATAGTAGCTTCACATGTGCCAAGTGTAACTCTAATATAATACTTAGAATCATTATTGCTTCCCATAACAATATAATTTTGATTCCATAAATCATAAAGACTTTCTATCAAGCACAAAAATATTAATGAATAAATTATTATTCATTATCATTATTACTATTATTATTAGAAAAGATTTCAAATAAAAATCTACTTGCCATAAATGATTTCTAAATCTGTTAAAATCAATGGTATTCCTGCTTCAACACACATCTAAATAATGTCAAATAAGTACTAATTTAAATAATAAAAAAATAATAACAATAATTTTCTGAACCTACCATAATTCTATTTAAAACATTATATGAATAATCATCTTTATCTTCAGGAAATTGTGATCCTAATATTATAACAGGATCCAACTGTTTTTGTTGCAATTCAAAATTTAATATATTCATCATTGATTCACTTTTTCCTATAACCATTAAATGTCTTGCACTTTTATCATCAAAACTTTCTCTGATTAAATTTAAAACAGGTATATGTCGATACATTCTATATTGATGATTATCAAATGCATTCAATACTTCTCCAAAATATTTTTCACATAATACTTCATGTTCTCCAGCTCCACCAAAATTATGTGCCAATGCCATCTGAATATTATCAGTAGTCATTTCTTTTGATGAAAGACTTTTAACCAAAGCATAATAATCTTGAAGACCATGGAAATTAGGAAGAGTTTGCCCATTTTGTTCATATTCAGAATATGTCACAGCTAATGATTTTAAACCTGCTCTTTTAATATCTTTGTTTATTAATAAATGTTGTGCTGTATCAACTAAATCATCCAAATCAAATTTAGGTCTAATTAAATGTGTTTAAATGTGTGTTTATAAATAAATTTATTATAACTCATGTAATAAAACTAATAAAATCAAATAAAATATAATACAACAAACCTTTGTACTAATAGAGCTCTACTACTTTTATTATTATCTAATCTCCAATTTGAAATGCCAATTATAGAAACTTTTGGACCATCTTCTGGATTTTGTGAAACTACTGCAAATTTTCAAGACTTGAAACTAGATATACAGATTGATGCTGGACCTTACTGTTATTATGGTTATTATATTATGCCTTCTTATAAGAATAATTTGAATCTTAGAAACAATCATAAACTTATTCATTTGTTAAAAGAATGTGAATATACAAAATAACAAAAAAAAATTAATTACTATATAATCTAGAATTAAACATCATCATATATTTAAACATTTAATTCTGTCATTTTATCATTTTTAATAAAAATATAATAAATACTTTGCTATAATCATTACATCTAAATTGACTGATTGATTCAGAAGCTGTTTAATTTTCAATCCTTTTCCTAACTCTACACAATGCATAACACAATAAATATCAAATTCAGAAATTTTTCTATATAACATGTTGTGAGATCTGCGCCAGGTAAAATCACAATTTTTGGTTTTAAATTATGTCAAAATGTAAAAGATGTGTATATGTTTACCAATAAAATCAACATATGTTGTTAGATTAGGGATGGGGCGGTTTCACAATGGAACCGAACTGTTCAAGCGTCTGAGTCGACTCAGAATCAGCTCAAATGTAGCACAAGGCAGTGTTGTGCCATTTATGGTTCCAATAAAATTTCATTGGAACATTCCAACAAATTCTAATTGGAATTGGAATGTTCCAAATGTGGTTCCAATGAAGTTAACCAATGAAATTCAATTAGAGTGTCTCACACACAAATTTTATTGGTCAATATCAATTGAAGTTCTACATTGAAACCATATTGGAGCCACATTGGAACATTCCAATAGCATTACAATGTTCCAATTGCACAACACTGCTTTTAGTGATATTTAAAGCAAATCATTACTATATATATTAATATACTATTTTTGACTCTAGACAACCCAAAAATAGTTTAGACACCTATCCTATGGAAAGAATGTATGTGTAGTAGTAGTTTCAATTCAATTCTTTCTTTACTGTTTTTACCAATCAAAAATATTCAAAAATAGTCATTTGTTTATATTAATTGTGTGCAACTTTACATAAATAATAAAGATAATTCATGGCTTGATATATCATAATAATAACAATAAACAGAAATGTAATTAATACTTTTTATCCGGAAATAGCAAACGCACAAAATATAAATAAATGATATAAATAAGCGAAGTTTTTCTTATTCCATAAATTTCAAAATTTAACAGACAAGGATTTAATAAAAATTTATATTCGTTGACCTTTTTCCTAATAAGAAGGTAAATAAATGAGTAGTCAAGTCGCTAACAAATGCTAAGCAAGGGTATGTTGTTTTATTTTTGATTGCTTTAGATTTTCTAGCTTTATCTCAGTATCTCTAGCATTCTTCAGGGTCCAAGCTCATTCATTCATTATACAATTAACCCATCAATTGGCTGTCTTTAATTAACCTGACAAGCGACGATTCTATGAACTTGGATAACATGGAAATAATCGTATCTTTAACTATACAACATCTACCTCTCCTATACCGACATCAATCCTAAATTTTATATTACCATTTTCAGGATTCATTTTATTGTTATGAATTGAAATGGGTAAAAGAAATTTTAGGTTTAATGTCTTTCTTATTTAAATAAATCATGGTCTATTAGACTCTCCAATAAACCCCTTCCTTATCCATCACAGATTTATGTCATTTTTGCTGTAAGTTTTTTTATTAAGCACTGATGATATGATGCAGTTATTTGGCACACATATTCCTTTGCATATCTCAATACTAAGACCATGCAAAAACGAAACTCTGAAGAATCAGTTTTGAAAATAAGAGAATTTATTAATATATTATTATTATTCTCTTTCTTCCGAATGGGCTAATAATAATAAAGAGAAATAATTTATTTTTACTATTATAGGCGTAGGTGTGTCAGATTATCCTTTTCGCTCCTATACAGGTTCTTCTCTTGTGACCTTTTGAATGCAAATGCTCCGTGAATAGAAGCGAGGCTTCTCACGAATGCAAATTCAACAATATCCCAATTCTCGCACCGCATCATGTAGGGGTAAATTGACCTTTCTTTTTAATGGGTAAAAGTGCATAATATTTAAATAATTGAGTTCTAATATAATTTATTTCCAAGAATCAAGCGTTTGTTGATGACTCATTGTTATCTTCGTTTCCTGAGAAATGTCGAGGCAGCATTTTCCTTTATTGAAAGTTGATATGCAGTGATATGCAAAACTTTTTTGCCACCAGCAGAGAAAACCAAAAAATCAAAATGGAAGAAAGTCAAAGAAAAAAATAAAATAGCAGGTTTTAATACAAAACATTATTTACTTTTTTTTTTGAAATTACTGATCATACAATAAACATTGTAAATAATCAATCACCTTTTTTTCAATGTGTAGTAGGCCTCGCTTTATTTTAATGAAAGTCAACAGAATGTGTTCACAAGTACATTAAAAAGTGATGAATCCTTAGATCTATTGACTAGAAGTAAATTTTAAACACTTTTTTTAATATTGATATTCATTATAGAGATTGATTTTTTTACTTGTTGTTTTAAAATATTATCAAAGAACGATAATAATCAGATTTCATCTAACGGGACGGAGAGATCGTTGATGATGTGACTTTTAATGATTTTTATCTACCACTACAACTGGAACCAAGGAATAGACGGAAGTGATAATCTTAAACAAATTTTCTATTAGTTAATTAATTTGCTCATTTACATTTTTTGGTGATGATTTTTAATAATGTTGAAGATGAAGCTAGAGACTGCTGTTAGCAAATTATAAGCCTGTTACTGTGACATTTCATCAAGATCGTCAATATAAAAAAGAACAAATAGTTTAATTCATAAAAGCCTTTGAATCTCTTTTTTTGAAAAAATTTGTCGAGTGATTTGCGTTTTAAGTCAAGAGGCTGAATCAAACTTTCTCTACATGTTAACAACCATCATCTATTATTATGCAGAAAACAATTTTTTAAATCCGGATAATTAATATGATTAATAAAATTTATAATTTTTAAAAGCAAATATTATTCTTGTGAATTTATCTAATAAATAGATCATGCTAATACATACTACATGAACAAAGGTTGGGCCCATTTTGCGACTTGGGTTCCCATTTTTATTAAACTAATACTAATAAATAAATTTCGACCAAATTGACGAAAATGGGTTACCAAAATTTGACAATTGTAATACCCGAAAATTATTTTGCTATTTTTGATAATTTCCTTGGCATCAATCTTCAATCCGTGTGTGTAACATTATTATTATTATCCAAACAATTTTGGGATTCCTATTACTATAATTTCTAAATTTGTATTAGTTACACGACGAAATCATTTAATTTATTTGTGATATCAATTTATTTTTGAACATGAGTCACTGCTTTTCAATGAAATTTAGTCGTGTG
>CAUDNR010000239.1:0-12072 GCA_958430865.1 Entrophospora sp. SA101 | reverse complement strand
ATTAATTAATTAATTAGTTAACTAAATCACATTCCAGTTAAAAATAATATGAAAATCAAATTAACCTCTTTCTATAATAATGTCTTTTTTTTGTTCTTGCTTGTTGTTGATATAATTCTCCATCATTTTAAAAAAATAATAATAAAATAAACAGGAAGTGAAAATAAAAAAAAAAGATTTTATTTCATTTTTTATTGTAATATTAATATTCCTTGATGATGTTATTGTATGTTATTGTGTTGGTGTAAATATTATTTAATTGTTGTCGTCGTTCCATAATGATGATGACGTCGGTGATGTCGGTGATGTCGATAATGATATTAATATTGAAAAAGTAGTAGCATTAGTGGAAGATAACAATGATGACGATGATGGTGGTGATAATGATGATAATGATGGTAACGGCGATGATGATGATGATGGCAATGGTAATGATGATGGTGGTACATTATTTTCAACCAATCTCCTCCAAATTAATTTCAAATCTCGGCATTTTCCCAATCCAAACTCATCATTACACTTTAATAAGAAATACTTGTCAACATTCAAGCACCCTACCAGATCTAACACTCTTAAGGTTTCACAACGTTCAATTACCGCCCTAATACCTTCTTCACTAACACCACGACAATAACTGACCTTCAACTCTCTCAATTTCGTACAATACTGTGAAATGTAAATCAACGAAATGTCACTAACTTTTTCACAATTTGTCAAATCTAACTTACGCAAACTTCCACCACAAATTGTCGCAATTTTGTTGATTGATGTGTCAGAAAGTGAAGTGTTCCATGCTAACGACAAATTTTGAACTTGATGACAATATGGAATGATACTTGATAAACATTTGTCTGAACGAGATCCCCCGGCCAAATTTAAAGTTTTTACGCAATTGAAAAAAGGGGCCAAGAGTTTAGTAAGGTAGTTATTGGTGATTCCTTTTACGAAGCTTAGGTTTAAAGTATGTAGACTTTCCATGTGAATTAGTGGAAGAAGTCTAAGAAGATGTGATGATAAAGCGGAATTGTTACGATCATGTTCAGTCAAATATGTAAGATCTAATGTACGAATATAAGATGCATATGGATGATATATTTTTGTTGATATCGGCGAAGATGATGACGTTGATTGTGATATTGGCGAAGTTGGTGATGCTGTTGCAATTGGTAGTTGCGAAGAAGAAGATTTGAAGGGACTACTGCCACTGCCACTGCTACTATTGTTATTATTATCATTATTATGCTCGATTGTTTTGATGAATTTATCTAGAGAACGCATATGAGTAAATCTAGGAGAATTCCAAAGTACGTTTGTACCTATTGCATTCCATTGATGATCAACTAGAACGCAAGAAAAAAGTGTAGTTTGATGCATTTTACATAATATTTCAAATATGTTATATATTATTTCCGGCGGACATCTTGTAAATGGTGGAGGTATGGAAGATGATGAAGAGATTGAGGTGGAAATTAAGGAGGAAGGAGAGGAAGGATAGGAGGAGTTATGTAAATTAGTATTATGATTTTGATGCTGATGAAGATTGCTGTGATGACGATTATTGGATGAACTTGTGGATGAACCTTTTTTTGTGTTTTCATCATCTATTATTTCTTGATTGTTACGAGCAATTATTGTTGCGACACTTATGCTATTATTATTATTATTAAAGTTATTGTTATTACCAATACTACTGCTACAATTGTTATTATTGCAAATATTGTCGTTTTGAGATTCTCTAAAGCTAGGAGTTGAAGGACGTGAATTTGGTAAAGGAATGAGGCATGGAATGTCTGTAGGATTTGGAGAGGGAGGACGTGAAGTTGGGGGAGATGATAAAGGTGTTTGTAGTTGAGAAGGTGCTTCTAGTGAGGTAGCTAAGTGTGAAGACTTTGGTGTTAATAGCGGTGAATTTGGCGGTGATTGAAAAAGCTAATTTATAATAATAATCAACCAAAAAGAATAAAAGCAAAATAAAAATTATATTTATTAATTATTATGACTATTGTTGATTGATTGTAAATTCTTGACATCTATTATTATTTGTACTTTTCATAAAATTTGAATGAATATTTTTATCATATATACCTCTATATCATCTTTTGCTGTTGTACCAGTTTGACGTCGTTTTGAAACTTTTCTTTTTTCCATTTTGTTATTTCTAAAGAAAGATAAGGTTGGGAAGGTATTTTGTAAAGAAAAAATATAGGAATAAAAAATAAATTCGAATAAAATTTGTAAAATTAAGTTTTTTTTAAGGTTTATTAAGAGAATTTATTTTAAAGTTGAATATTTATTTATTTGGTTTAAAAAAAAAATAAAAATAAAAATATTAAAAACAAGAAATACCACACACTCTCTCACACAAACGACACAAAAAAAACTATAAAAATTATTATTATTATTTATTATAATATAATAAATGTGGGGAGTACTGAAACAAACCAGGGGTTCAAATTTTAGTAACCAGAAATTTCATATCATCTGACTTGATGCATAATGTAAAATTTTCAATATAATACGCAACATGAAAAAAAAACTTGACTTCTCTTTTATTCTTCTTTCATTAGAAATCTTTAGAATATCTACTTTGTCAACTAACTTGTGTGTTTTTCCTCTCATCATAAAAATAACTGTTAAATAAAATGACAAGGGAATGTTTGGCATACTGTTTGCAACATTGGCTAATTTGTGTCTTTTTTCCTTCTTCCTTCTTATGTCCCACTTATTATTTATTTTAAATACTAAATCTTCAAACAAGTTAATTCTGCTTAAATAAAAGCTCAAACTCAGCTTGACTCAAATGTTCAAGCTCAAATTTGATTGTACATTTATGAAAAGATATTAATTAAGTTGACTCAAACATAGCTTGAACTCACTTCATTCAGAACTTTAAGTCTAACTCTTGTTTTGACAGAGTGGAGCTTTTCAAATAGAAATGTATGAAACTCTGAAAATTATGGAGAAAATTTTTTGCCTTTGAAACTTCAAAGGAAAATATTACTGTGTGAAATCAATATGGTTTCTAGGCCAAAATGTTCCACCTAAAGAGTTACATATAAGGGCAGTAGGACTCAAATTTGTTTTTTTTTCAATTTATATTGAAATGTCCCCCCCCCACATAAGAAAATTGCATTCAAAATCAATCATTATAATCATTATACCATATGTACTGGTATGGTATTGTATAAGTGTAATAAAATGGTTGTATACCAATGCTTAAATCTAACATACTTCCCTTCACACCCACCAAAAAAGGATTTAGAATAAAATTTTGTGTGACTTGGTATGGAAAAATATGGGCTATACCATACCATACCATACGTTCTGCAAGAGTTATACCATACTAATACTGAATCTCTCCCTACCGTATTAAAATTTTCCTGTTGATCCTGTAGATCATTATCTCGTTTCAACGGATTTAGGTGGTCAGTCCCATAGATCCGTTGAAACGAGGTTTGACTGTATATTGTTTTGTACCTATTATCATCATTTTTAATAAAACTCAAAGCGTTGGCCTTAAATGAAATATATATATATATATATATATATATAATGTATCGAACCACACGACTAAATTTCATTGAAAAGCAGTGACTCATGTTCAAAAATAAATTGATATCACAAATAAATTAAATGATTTCGTCGTGTAACTAATACAAATTTAGAAATTATAGTAATAGGAATCCCAAAATTGTTTGGATAATAATAATAATGTTACACACACGGATTGAAGATTGATGCCAAGGAAATTATCAAAAATAGCAAAATAATTTTCGGGTATTACAATTGTCAAATTTTGGTAACCCATTTTCGTCAATTTGGTCGAAATTTATTTATTAGTATTAGTTTAATAAAAATGGGAACCCAAGTCGCAAAATGGGCCCAACCTTTGTTCATGTAGTATGTATTAGCATGATCTATTTATTAGATAAATTCACAAGAATAATATTTGCTTTTAAAAATTATAAATTTTATTAATCATATTAATTATCCGGATTTAAAAAATTGTTTTCTGCATAATAATAGATGATGGTTGTTAACATGTAGAGAAAGTTTGATTCAGCCTCTTGACTTAAAACGCAAATCACTCGACAAATTTTTTCAAAAAAAGAGATTCAAAGGCTTTTATGAATTAAACTATTTGTTCTTTTTTATATTGACGATCTTGATGAAATGTCACAGTAACAGGCTTATAATTTGCTAACAGCAGTCTCTAGCTTCATCTTCAACATTATTAAAAATCATCACCAAAAAATGTAAATGAGCAAATTAATTAACTAATAGAAAATTTGTTTAAGATTATCACTTCCGTCTATTCCTTGGTTCCAGTTGTAGTGGTAGATAAAAATCATTAAAAGTCACATCATCAACGATCTCTCCGTCCCGTTAGATGAAATCTGATTATTATCGTTCTTTGATAATATTTTAAAACAACAAGTAAAAAAATCAATCTCTATAATGAATATCAATATTAAAAAAAGTGTTTAAAATTTACTTCTAGTCAATAGATCTAAGGATTCATCACTTTTTAATGTACTTGTGAACACATTCTGTTGACTTTCATTAAAATAAAGCGAGGCCTACTACACATTGAAAAAAAGGTGATTGATTATTTACAATGTTTATTGTATGATCAGTAATTTCAAAAAAAAAAGTAAATAATGTTTTGTATTAAAACCTGCTATTTTATTTTTTTCTTTGACTTTCTTCCATTTTGATTTTTTGGTTTTCTCTGCTGGTGGCAAAAAAGTTTTGCATATCACTGCATATCAACTTTCAATAAATGAAAATGCTGCCTCGACATTTCTCAGGAAACGAAGATAACAATGAGTCATCAACAAACGCTTGATTCTTGGAAATAAATTATATTAGAACTCAATTATTTAAATATTATGCACTTTTACCCATTAAAAAGAAAGGTCAATTTACCCCTACATGATGCGGTGCGAGAATTGGGATATTGTTGAATTTGCATTCGTGAGAAGCCTCGCTTCTATTCACGGAGCATTTGCATTCAAAAGGTCACAAGAGAAGAACCTGTATAGGAGCGAAAAGGATAATCTGACACACCTACGCCTATAATAGTAAAAATAAATTATTTCTCTTTATTATTATTAGCCCATTCGGAAGAAAGAGAATAATAATAATATATTAATAAATTCTCTTATTTTCAAAACTGATTCTTCAGAGTTTCGTTTTTGCATGGTCTTAGTATTGAGATATGCAAAGGAATATGTGTGCCAAATAACTGCATCATATCATCAGTGCTTAATAAAAAAACTTACAGCAAAAATGACATAAATCTGTGATGGATAAGGAAGGGGTTTATTGGAGAGTCTAATAGACCATGATTTATTTAAATAAGAAAGACATTAAACCTAAAATTTCTTTTACCCATTTCAATTCATAACAATAAAATGAATCCTGAAAATGGTAATATAAAATTTAGGATTGATGTCGGTATAGGAGAGGTAGATGTTGTATAGTTAAAGATACGATTATTTCCATGTTATCCAAGTTCATAGAATCGTCGCTTGTCAGGTTAATTAAAGACAGCCAATTGATGGGTTAATTGTATAATGAATGAATGAGCTTGGACCCTGAAGAATGCTAGAGATACTGAGATAAAGCTAGAAAATCTAAAGCAATCAAAAATAAAACAACATACCCTTGCTTAGCATTTGTTAGCGACTTGACTACTCATTTATTTACCTTCTTATTAGGAAAAAGGTCAACGAATATAAATTTTTATTAAATCCTTGTCTGTTAAATTTTGAAGTGATTATCGAAAAGAAACAAAATTGATTGCGTTGTATAAACCTTTTGATCACTTTTCCAAATTTTTTAAAACGTTCAAAGGTTGTATTGATAAATAAAAAAATATCATTTGATTAACATCAATCCTTTTCCAAAAAACGTGAAGAAATATTTTGTCGTTATTATTAAATAAATATTAAGCAACCAAGCTTTATTGTTATTGTTATTATTATTATTATTATTATTATTATTATTATTATTATTATATTATTTCTAATATTAAAAACGATCATGCCCTTTTGAAAATGTGAAGAAAAAAACGTAACGATTCGGAATCGATTTTTAAGAATCGACGAATCTTTCTTCGAAAAAGGGACTCTCCTGCTGCTTCAAAAAATTGATTCGTTACTTTTATTTTTAACGTTGAAAATAACCATGTCCTTTTTGAAACGACGAAGGAAATACTTATTAGTATAAAAAATAGCAAAGTGATGATAAATCCATATGTAATTAATCAATAATAAACAATAAATAACAAATAACAAATAATAATTAAAAATAACAAATAAAAAATATGCGTTCTGCTTTATTTCCAATTATTTATTAAACACTTAACTTCCACTGAGGGAACAATCAGCGAGACTGCACTTTATAGAAACAACAATGTTTTTAGAGAAGTTAACTTCAAAGGATATAATGTCAAGACGAACAACGTGTTAAGTTTTTCCCAAGCACTCGATGGTTGTTATGATTAGGAGATACGTCCATAGGTAGACAATATCTAAAATATAAATTTATTTAGATATTGAGGCCATGATTGCCGAACTTTGTGTGACTTTTAGTCAGTGTTGTGCCATTTATGGTTCCAATAAAATTTCATTGGAACATTCCAACAAATTCTAATTGGAATTGGAATGTTCCAAATGTGTTTCCAATGAAGTTAACCAATGAAATTCAATTAGAGTGTCTCACACACAAATTTTATTGGTCAATATCAATTGAAGTTCTACATTGAAACCATATTGGAGCCACATTGGAACATTCCAATAGCATTACAATGTTCCAATTGCACAACACTGCTTTTAGTGATATTTAAAGCAAATCATTACTATATATATTAATATACTATTTTTGACTCTAGACAACCCAAAAATAGTTTAGACACCTATCCTATGGAAAGAATGTATGTGTAGTAGTAGTTTCAATTCAATTCTTTCTTTACTGTTTTTACCAATCAAAAATATTCAAAAATAGTCATTTGTTTATATTAATTGTGTGCAACTTTACATAAATAATAAAGATAATTCATGGCTTGATATATCATAATAATAACAATAAACAGAAATGTAATTAATACTTTTTATCCGGAAATAGCAAACGCACAAAATATAAATAAATGATATAAATAAGCGAAGTTTTTCTTATTCCATAAATTTCAAAATTTAATTTCCCTCCGTTCGTCCTTTTTCCCTTATCCTATTCTTGCACTCTCCTTTATTATTAACATCGTTTTCATCACTTAATTTTTATTATTGCTATTATTATTATTATTATTATTATTATTATAATAATAAATAGAAATAGTATTAATTTATCATTCTCTTTAACTATAAAATATATACTCGCAATAAAATTCATCATATTTTCATATCATCATTGTCGTCGTCATCATATCCTCCATATTTGATTTTTTTTCTTTATTTATTATTTTAATAACAAAACGAAAAAGAAAAGTGTAAATTAAAATCAGAAAAAAAAAAAAAAATGAAACACCTTTTTAAATCACCATTGTTATGTGGTGTTTTATGCGCATTGAGTATTATCAATACACATGCTGCCCCAGCTGCCCCAGCTGCACCTAGTAAGTATTTTTTTTAAAATTTTGGCAAAGAAATCCAACATACGAAACAGAAATTAATTAAATGCTAATAAATAATAATAAATAATTATAGAAGCAACTGTTGGCGAATGGAACATAGTTGGAAAGTAAGCGTTATTATTTATAATTATGTATACCCTTCTCCTCTCTTCTATCCTTAGACCCATTCTCTAAAACAACCATTATTTTTTTTTTATTTCTGATTAGATCCGGAGTATCCGCGATGCATTTAGTTCTTGTCAGACCCACAAAGGCCCTAATAATCGACAAAGGTAATTTAAATAATGATTTTTTAAAAAACCATCAAACTATTTAACGTGTCACTCGCTCATCATTTATTTTGTGTGAACGTGCACAATAAATTCGTTTTTCTCTTAGCGGAAAAAAATCCCGATGTCGCCAATGAAGACGGAACATTCGCATTATCGACAGAATATGATCTTTTGACAAACACGTATCGTCCTCTCAAATTAACTACAAATACCTTTTGTTCTGCTGGTTCCTTTTTTGAAAATGGCACTTTGGCTGAAGCTGGTGGTGCAGAAGTTGCCGTAAGTATCCTTCTTGTTTTTATCATTATTTTAAAAATAAAATAAAAAATTCGTCATATTGTATTAATTAAAAATATCATTGAAATATTTCATTAGTTTGGACATAAGGAAGGTTTTCAATCGCTTCGGTTATTTGATGCTTGTGATGATAAAACTTGTGATTGGGTAGAATATCCTGGTTATTTAAATAGTAATAGATGGTATACTACTATGACATCGTAAGTTTAAACCATACATACATACATACATATACACACACACACACACATGACATATAAATATATCATGGTCACATAACTAATTAATAAATTAACCGATTAAATTCATTCTTAGACTTCCCGACGGTAGAGTTTTTGTTTTGGGCGGATCAACAAAAGCTACTGGAGTCAACAAACAAGATATTCAAAATCCTACATTTGAATTCCTTCCAAATAATGGCGTAGAAGCTCCTAAAGAACCAATGCAATTCTTGATAGATACCTTCCCATATAATTTATACGTAACAGTTATAGTGGTTCCAGGTCCACCTGAACAAAATTGGTTATTCCTTGCTGCTAATAAAAAAGCACAGATCTGGGACTTTGGAACTCAAAAAACAGTAAAACAATTACCTGATATACCAGGTGGTCCACGTACCTACCCACTCATTGCCACCACTACTCTCCTTCCTCTTAGCTACGAGAACAATTATGCCCCCGAAGTATTGATTTGCGGTGGTGGTACTGACATTGTACCAGCTGCACCAACCGAAAATACGTGTGTCAGACTTAATTTGGTTGAAGCAAATGGTGTATGGGACGAAGAAGAATTCGGTGGAATGCCTAAAGGTCGTATAATGGGTGATTCGGTCCATTTACCTGATGGTAAAATACTTATTGTTAACGGTGCTGCAGTTGGTTATGCTGGTTATGATAGAGGACCACCTGAAAATAGAATTAATGTGGCAAGCGAGCCCACACTTACTCCTCTTGTCTACGATCCTAAAGCTGCAAAAGGAGCCAGATGGGCTAAATGGGCTGACAGTACTATCATTCGTGGCTACCATTCTGTTGCCACTCTAATACCTGATGGTACCGTGTTTGTTACTGGTAGTAATCCAAATGGTGCCTACTGTGATAACTGTAAACATCCTACTGAGTAAGTTTTCTATTTTATTGGAAAAAAAAAAATGATGATGATGATAATTTAATAATTAATAATTAATAAAAATTAATAGATATCGTGTAGAAATCTTTACACCACCTTATCTTTTGAATGGAACACCAAGACCTACCATACTATCAGTAGCCGGACTAAAAGAACTTAATGGCATAAATCCTATTCCAGTTACATTCGGACAACTCGTCACAGTTACAATTCAAATCAGCGCAACAGCAGTGCCCGATGATATTATAGTATCACTTGTTCATATGGGCTTCATAACACATTCACAACATATGTCATCAAGATATATTAGATTAAAGGTAGAAAATTTAATACCTACAGATATAGGCTATGCTATTGATGTAACCATGCCACCAAATGGTAATATGCTCCCTCCTGGCAGACATCATTATCTTTTCGTAACATACAAGGGTACACCAGCTGCTAGTGCTGTTGAAGTTAAACTTCAAAAGGCTGCTACTTAGCCACAAGTTTAAACCAAGCCGAAATTAATTTATTAAATAAAATTTTTTTAATGTAATAAATAATAATGTAATAATAGAAAAAAATTTATTTGGGTTATAAAATAAATAATAATAATTAATATAAAAGGAATACTTTTATAGCAACCATTATTATTTATTGTATTAGTGGCGCAATATTTCTAAGCCATACATGTTATATTAAGCCTCAAAATATTTGAGGTGGCTCGTTTTCTACTATTATAATCTTAAATTAATTTTTATTATTAAAAAAGGTAACATCCTCCAGACAATTATTATTGATTTCATCTTATTTAGGGTATTAAATTTAATCATGATAAATTGATCTTGCCTCTTGGAATAATAAATTAACATCGTCTAATATGTAAGCAAATACGTCATTAGGAAAAAGTCAATTTGTGATGACCAAATTTGGTAATAATTAATATATGTATAGATCATTCTAGAAAATTTATGGTTTTGATTCAGATCAAGATCATATTATACACACACCACCACATTATAAAACATGTATTGACTAACACTGTATATGATTGAGAAGAAGAAAAGGTTTTTTTTTGTTTTTATTTAAATAAAGAAATTTAAATATATTTGGTTTTTTTTTTGATTTTTTAAAGATTTTAAAATTTTTTTGAATTTTTTTGAATTTTTTTTTGAGAGAAAAAATGTAAAGAGAAGAGGGTGAATTTGAAGTGAAAGATGAGTGAGATGGTATGGAAAGAGAAGAGAGTAAAAAGGGAGGTTATAACGTTGTATATATATATATATATATATATCTATGTATGTATACACACATATACATATACATATATATCAATACATATATATAATATTGATATAAATAAAGGGATTTTTTTTAAAAAAAAGTGAAAAATAAAAAATAAAATAAAAATAAAATAAAAATATCGAATGAAAGATAGATAGCGAGGAAAATGATGTATGATAGTGAGAGTGAGAGAAAGAGTTAGAAAGATGAGGAAGTGAAGAATGAATGAATAAATGAATGAATGGATGGATGGATGGATGGATGGATGGATGGATGGCTCTAATTTACAAATCTCTATTTTGTAATATATATATATATTTGTAAACTAGATTAATAATTATTATATTACTATTATTACTATAATAGTAATATTAGTATACATTATAAATTATATGAATTTGCTAATTAATACTATCAATAATACTATAAACATATTATAATAATTATCATCCAATTATTCTCGATCATTATCATTCCCAAGAACTTTCTACAATCTCTTTAACACGTCTAATGTATTCTTTACGATGTTCTCTGTATAGGTTGGCAGCTTCGGCATTTGCAGGTGAGTTAGGATTAGGAATACCACCAGGTGGATCATTCTGAAGACGCTTAAAGTCTCTCATAAGTCTTCTACGTGCTTCTGTTGACATTCTTTACTAATCTTTTATTTTACTTGTTAATTTGAAAATTAGTATAATAACCACCACTGGCGATTTGTTTATTTAGTTATTTAGTTACTTAGTTATTTATTATTACTATATGTTTGTGTATTTAGTTATTTATTATGCTTTTGTATGTATGTATGTATTTTTGGACCTTTGATCAACTTATTTATTTAATTATAAAAAAAAGGAAAAGAAAAGAAAAAAAATTTTTTTTTCTTTCCTATTTATTTATTTTAATATTATTACTGCTACTACTAACTGCTACTCTATATTTATATTATTATTAAAAAATTAAAAAATAATAAATTTTTTCATTTATATATATAACAGAAAAAAAAAATATATATATATATAATATATTTTAAAATATAAATAAAGAATTTTATTTATAAAAAATAATTTTATTTCCACCAATCGCTTGTCTCTTGACACGTCATCGTCAAAATAAGATGGGGGGTATTGTGATGTTCGATGGCTGTTGATCATCAAACATATGTTACATCAATATAACAAATTATTATGTGCGGATTTTTTATATAATACATTGTAAATGTTGACAACAAAATTCAACTAACTATATATTTTTTTGAAATCATAAATTATAAATTTTTATGGTAAAATTTATAATAAATTGAATAACTTTAAACCATTATAACTTTTTTTTTCATATATAATAAAATTAAACAAAACTTTTATAGCTTTATTGTTTAAGTCTTCTATAATAAAGTTACAGAGCTTTTTTCCTATCTCATTTGGTTATAAAGTTTTTTCTATTAGCAATCTTTTTTCAATTTCTTTAGAATATATA
>CAUDNR010000238.1:7422-36502 GCA_958430865.1 Entrophospora sp. SA101 | reverse complement strand
GTGTTATTGCCACACTAGAAAAAAAGTTGGCACCTGCAACTGGTTGAAAATTCTGCAACTCAGGAGGTCACTGTTTTGGTTTTTCCCTGAATTCAGAGTTTTGAGTCCTGGGTTGCTGTGATTTTTATGAAATGTAAAGTATTAATATTTAACAATTAATTATTTAAATGTTTATTTTGTTGAAAAAAACATATACATTGATAGTGTACATTTTCTGTGCTTAACATCCATGTGACCCTAAGTCTGGACAAAGAATCCCTTTCTATGAGTTTGGCTGATACATCCCAAAGGTGTCCCCTGTCTTGTCAGTGGCGTGCCTACTCACCAACAACCCTACCCCCATTTACTAAAATAACAAATTCAGTTGGTCAGATAAAAATTAAAGAGAAACAGAGAATTTGGGAAAATGTTTAATTTATAACATACCAAACAAAATCCAAACCATTTTTATGGCTTTTTTCTTTTTCCTTGTTGGCAATATTGCTGACAAGGATGTATATAATCATGCAATGATATTAACCTACAGGACAGAGGACTGATTGGGCAAAAACCCAATCCAGTCCCCTACCCAAAATCATTAAATTGGTTAGCATCAGAAAAACAGAGAATTTATGAAGTGGTTATACAAAACAAACACTATTTTACAACTTCCCTCTTAACATCAGAGCCCAAATGCAATTTCAGGGCCGCCAACCCTGCTCTGAATTGCGACCTCCTGTGCTTGAAACAAGCTGCAGATTCTCGTTGCTTTGATGGATCTGGATATTTACATGGCACTAATATTCATCTGCAGAGTTGCAATTTGGTCACAGTGCCATCCTTACCCTGGAGGTGGGGTCATTGCAGATAACTTTTTGGCTAGCATGTCAGCAGCCATCTCTGGTCTGGGGAGATTAGTGAAAAGCATCATTGACGATTGGTGCAGTCTTGGTAAACTCCAGGACATGTCCACACCCCCCTGGAGTTCTGTTGCATCATTGTATCATCAGGTGACACTAGTCAGATTAGCCTTATGTACATGAGGAACAGGTGAATGACTGTAATGTGTTCAAGGCAGCATGCATGCATGCTTCAATGCCTGTAAATTTCCTGTAATCAAACATTGCATATTCGAAATGTCTCTTTTTCAACAATGTGCTGCCTTGACTTCTTGTAATATATATAATATTTATGATAATATTATTAATGGTCACGAAAAACAAAATATTATCAATGAAAATCTTGTAATTACCCAGCAAGATCTGCTCCGCGTTTTGATTTCCAATTAAAATATTTATTATAACCAATAAAGACAACAAATATATATATATCAATACAAGTAAAAAATAGTACATCTGGTTAGTTATTAACATGTCTTCTTTAGGAGACCCAAACCAAACCAAACAACAATGTTCATGTTTTGTCACCTTGGACACCATCAAAAAATAAAATTGTTTTTCCAAGAAAAAAAAATCAATTCACATCTGTCCTACCAAAAAAAAACCAATAGGATAAATAATCAATGTGTACACATCGATCAAATCACAAACTTCTTTTATTTCCTCTCAAAAAAAATGTCATCAGGAACCAATAAAAGAAGAAAAAACCAAGAAGCAGAAGAAATCTATTTTAAGAATGGTGGTGGTTTATCGCCCACCACTCGTTGTCACTCTAGTTTATACATAGGCAACCCCGTTAATCCGAACCCCGTTAATCCAAAAACCCTGTTAAAATGAATAATTTTTAAAACACCAAAGCCAAACATATGTAAATTACCCCGTTAATCCAAATGTCACTAATATAGCTCTATAAACCGTAAACCGAAGAAATTTTTAAATTTTTTGAAGCCATTTATATGTAAAATTGCCCTGTTGATCCGAATTTTTATAAACCGAAGTGAAATAAAAATTGGACCAATAATAATAATATACAAGTTATACAAATACATATGTAAAAAATTATCATGGAAATAGCAAATAATAATCATAGACCTTCCTCTAGTGCAAACAAGAGGAAAAAAAAAAAAAAACTACTGAAAAAGAAGTTGGGGTATCAAAAAGAAAACATACGCCTATAACAATCTCACAAAAAATAGAAATATGCATTGAAAAAAATAAAGACCCAAACATAAAAAATAACCAGCTTGCATTTAAATACAATGCCGGCGAATCTACTGTTTCTGATATTCTAAAAAAGAGTGATTATTTTTTATCATTGAATCCAAATCAATTCACTGCAAATTCATATCGTGAGAGATCAACAAAATATCCAGAAATTGAACAATCATTAGCACTCTGGATTGATCAGGCAGCAAGTGATAATTGTACTTTATCTGGGCATATTGTTATTTCAAAAGCTAAAGTTTTTGCCCAACATTTTCAGATAAATGACTTCAAAGGATCAAATGGGTGGTTTGATAGATTTAAAAGACAATACAATATTTCTGAACATGTTCGTTGTGGTGAGGCAAATTCCGCATCTTTGGAAGAATTGTCACAATATCGTGATAATCTCAAAAATCTTCTTAGTCAATGGAATCTTGATGATGTATACAATTGCAACGAAACTGCACTTTACTGGAAGCTAGAACCTTCCAAAACTCTTGCTAGTGGACCACTTTCGGGCACTAAAAGACCAAAGGACTGAGTTACTGTTTTACTTACCTGTAATGCTACAGGAACATCCAAATTAACACCTCTTTTCATTCATAAGTATAAAGACCCTAGATGTTTAAGAAATATTGATAAGAAAACTTTGCCTGTTTTTTATTATTGGAATTCGTGTGCCTGGATGCAATCATCTGTGTTTATCATTGGCTTACAAAATTAAATGAAGATATGAGAAAAGCAAGATGTCACATTTTGCTTCTGCTAGATAATGCTACATTGCATTCATTGGAAGAAGGCATTTCTCTTTCTAATATTACATTACACTATTTCCCTCCAAATACAACATCCCATCTCCAGCCTTGTGACGGTGGAATAATACATTCCTTTAAATCAAAATATCGGCGGATTTTATGTCAAAACAGAATTGATGCATATGACAATAAGATTAATCAACAAATACCTGTACCAAAACTTACAATATTTGATGCTATTTCTTTTACTGCAGAAGCATGGAACCTTGTTTCACCTAGTACAATTGTTTCATGCTGGTCTAAAGTTGATATCCTTCCTTCTTCGGAAAATATTGAAGATTATTTAATTTTACCATCTGATGATGATACAGATTCAATCCAAGAAATGATTGGTTGTTTTAATTTTGATGATCCATTATCTGCTAATGACTACATAGAAATAGATTTGAGATTGCAAAATCAGGATAAATTAGCTGATCAAGAAATCATTGAACTAGTTAAAGGGAAGGAAGCGATTGAAGAAGAAGAAGATAACCAATTTCAAGTTTCTGAAGATAAAATAACTATGGACCAGGCTATGGAATCGATTGAAAGGCTCCAATTTTTTCTAATGCAAGAAGAAAGAGGAATGGGTATTAGTGAGAGTTTCCTGCGTGAATTAAACAAATTTAAAAGAGAATTAAAGAAAGAAATTTTTGTGTCAATGGCTCAAACAGAAATTGATACATATTTTAGTTAAATGATTTTGTAAATTATGATTTATTATTAATAATAAATGGATAAAGGAAATTCTAAATTTTTAAATTTACTACCCCGTTTATCCGAATTAATTTATGACTCTAATAATAACTTCGGATTACAAAAAAACCCTGTTAATCCGAAGAAAAGTCCCTGCACAATTGCCTTTGGTTTAACGGGGTTGCCTATGTAATAGTAAACAATATTTATTTTAAACATCTAGTCATCCCTCCTCATCCTCCTCATCTTTATTACAAGTAAGTTTATCATGTTACTTTAGGTGGATAAGACTAATTGTCTTATTATTAACAAGTTTATTTTTTTTGATTATAAAATATATACCAATAACTTCTAAGGATGAAAGATATTTGAGAGTTTTCAACTCAATAAAAACATCAGTAAGTCTAAATTTTAATTTGAACATTGATCAAATTGATCAAACAATAACATCAAATAACAATATCAAAATCAATGGATTACATTGCGTGAAAAATTTAGTTGAAACCATTGTAAGCACAGAATGAATATTTTATTTTTATTGTTTTTAGGAATTTAACAGAATCGACCTATTTATCTTACATTATAGGAAAATAATTTAGCTCATGTTGTTGATATTGGTAATGATTATAATCTTAATACTAATAATATTGATCTTCCAATCAATGATGATATTGACAACAATCGTACCCACAACATTAACAACAATAATACCAATGACAATGATTATAATCTTAATACTAATCTACCAATCAATGATGATATTGACAACAATCATACCCACAACATTAACAACAATAATTCTAATAATGATAATGATAATCTTAATACTAATGATATTGATCTACCAATCAATGATGTTATTGACAACAATCGTACCCACAACATTAACATCAATAATACCAATGACAATGATTATAATCTTAATACTAATGATATTTATCTACCAATCAATGATGATATTGACAACAATCATACCCACAACATTAACAACAATAATTCTAATAATTTTAGCAATGATGACATTAATATAGAAGAAACTAATAATACTGATAATTTTCATTACAATAATAACATTGATAATAATATCAATATCAATAGTAATAGTGATAATAATAATGACAATAACATAAACGATAATAACAATAGTAATATTGCAATGAAAAGGATGAGATGGACAAATCAGGAGAAATTAATCCTAATTGACCATGTCTTTTCCACAGTAAGGATAGATTACAGTTTTGCAATGCAAAACTTGAGCAGAAGCAAAAATGCAGTGTACAATCAATGGCTTTTCTTAAAAGGAAACTGAGAAATCATATGGTCAATGAGTGAATTCTAATTAAAATTTTTTTTTATTAAATAAGTCTGTTATTCTTGTTAAATAAATAAATGAAAAAATTACATGCATGCACATTGGCTACTGAAATCAATAATAATAAAAAAATTTTTTTTGTTTTATATACCAGCATTGGCAACACCAAAGTGATTAAATAAATTAAAAAAACCCAAAACCTAATAAACACAATAATTTCCATAATATTTGTTTCCAGTAATTATTAAGGATTTCAGTTTTTATTATTAGGGTCTGTAATTCTATACAGTCATACCTCTTCCATGTCTCATCTTATTTATATTCCCACCTCAATTAAATCCCAAAATGAGCTGTGGCAGATTTCCCTCTATTAATTTGATATAGACTTTATCTCATTTACATTATCTTCTATCCTTAATTTTTCTTGCTGATAAATCATAGGTAATTCTTTCTTTTTTTAGATAAGTATCAAGTGTCTGAGTATTGTTTATTCTGAAAGTATAAGGAGCAATTTTTTCACCTTGTTCTTTCTTTAGAATACTTCTAATGGTGCTGTAATTTTTGGGTTCCATAGTAGATCTGATGTAAATGAGTTTCATATTAACTATTTTTATATAGAGGTAATTCTATATATTAAGAGGATAACAAATGGAAGATTTTAATAACCACATTACTAAATTTTGATCCCTGAAATCTTTGGTAATACCAATGTTCACTTTGTCTGGTTTTGTTGCAGCATGCCCCATATAGTAGTCAACAATTGATTTATTAGGGAATCAAAAATTTCGTGCAACAATTTCTTTCTTACAAAAATAATCAATAACTACATAGTAATACATAGTAAATCTTCTATATTAAAAAAATCATTAAAATATTATAAATGTAAAAATAAGTGAATTATTATAATCAGTTGATCAGTTAAATCAATTGATTGGTAAAATTTAATTTCGTTACAGTAGACAGTTCAAAAGTTTTAATGTTAATATATATATATTATGGGTCAAATTATGTTCGTTTTTCTAATGTTATTGCAAACCTTAATTAATTTTGGTCTGGATCAAACTATATAACAAGCAGGAATTTTTGTTACTGATCTATCTATGAAGTTTTCTGGGTCGTGATAGAATTGTGGTTACTGCATTAGAACGTCTCAAGAAAAAAAGCCATTATACCAATCACTTTTACGTTGGATCAGGAAAATCAATGTTTTTGTAAATCACGAAAAGAAATCTGCTGTTAATAATCACATAGGGGTAGCAAAATATAAAGATGCTGAACGAAAATATAAAAATACTCTACAATCTTTACAAAGATCTTTGATTTCTTTGTTACTAATGGTTGTGAAAAATAACATTGCATTTACAAAGGTTGACACCGGGACACGTGAAAAGGACTGGGGACGGGCAGGTGTGGCTTGAACCCGTCCCCTGTCCTTTTCACATTTGGCCTTTAATACTAGAAAAGGACGGGCAATGGTACAGGTGTTTTTCAAAATAATTAAAAAAGGACGGGCAATTATGAGGGGCGGGTGTGGCGTGGGTCAAGGCACAGCAACCCATCCCCCGTCCTTTTCTATTATTCATTGGGGAAATCTTGAAAAGGACAGGTGAAAAAGGGACAGGTTACTGTGCCATTACTGCCCGTCCCTAATGTTTTCTTAAAAAGGACGGGCGTTAATAATACTTACAATATTGTATAATAAATAAGAAAATAAATCATTTCAATTGTGCAAGGCATAATTGGAAAATATTATATTATTATGTACTAGCCATAAATTCGTATTAATATTAGTAATAAAAAATAAAATTGATATGTGCCAAAAAATATAATAAATCTATTACCAAATAAATGTGGCATTGGCATTCATTATTTGACAATCTTGATTAGTACCAAATAACAATGCATTTATTATTAAAAAAACGTGGCATTCATTTTGATTAGTATTAAATTTAAAGTTTTGTATTAAAAAGGTTATTTATAGTGGTGGCAACAATCAACATCTGAATCTAGATTTTCATGTTTTTTGACACTAAACAAAATTGCCAATTCAAATTTGTTCTATAATATATTAAAATGAACTAGCCACAAATTCAGTAATAAATCCATTATTAATAAATGTGGCATTGGCATTCGTTATTTGACAATCTTGATTAGTACCAAATAACAATGCATTTATTATTAAATAAACGTGGCATACATTATTTATGATTTTGCATTCATTAATTATAAAAACGTGGCATTTATTTTTGATTAGTATTAAAATTAACATTTAAAGCATTGTATTAAAAAGGTTATTCCCCTTCTATTTATAGTGGTGGCAACAATCAATATCAGAATCTATATTTTCAATGATTTTATTTTATACAATTTTGTCTCAAACCAAAAGATTATAAATAAAAATAAAAATCAAGATTTTAAATAAGGAATAAATGGATATGGGATATTATATTTATGACAAACAGCTTTCACCTGTGTTTGCCCATTAATAATAAAAAAAACAGCAGGACAAAGTGGTAATGGCACAGTAATGACGCAGCAACCCGTCCCTTTTTCACCCGTCCTTTTCAAGATTTCCCCAATGAATAATAGAAAAGGACGGGGACAGGTTGCTGTGCCTTGACCCGCGCCACACCCGTCCCTCATAATTGCCCGTCCTTTTTTAATTATTTTGAAAAACACCCGTACCATTGCCCGTCCTTTTCTAGTATTAAAGGGCCAAACGTGAAAAGGACGGGGGACGGGTTCAAGCCACACCTGCCCGTCCCCCGTCCTTTTCCAGCATCCCGTTGACACCCCTCTAGAGAAAATTGATAAATTAAAGCCTTTTTTGTAAAAATTCCAAGTGATTAAAGTTTCCTGAAAAAAGTTAAATATAAAATTATTATTTAATTTTATTATTATATGGGAGGTTCCATCGCAAGTTCAAATAAACTAAGGGAAAAATATTTATCAATTTGAAGTAGGAAAATTAAAAAATTTGATAAAGGATAAAACAATTAGCCGAAAAAGTAGAAAAATAGTTAACATACCATTTAGCCACGATAGATATACTAGCTTTAACTGAATTTTTAGAAAAAGTTGATATCTCAAATAGTCGAGAGTATTTTGAATTTCTATATATAACGATATAATTTTTTTCATTCCGACAATGCAAGCTATATGAAATTAGCACATTAATGTTCTTTTTTATCGCCATCATTTCTACCAAATATGATTCAAACAAATTATATTGATTTTGTATTTTTCTTTTGGCTAAAAAAAGAGCAGAATTTGCAAAAAACAAAAACATAATCCTGGCTGGACACTTCATTTATAATAATAATAACAATAATCGGGGAGAATTGTTGTTGATATAACATATTGATATACTGCATGTATCAGGAGGGAAAAACGAGCGTTACATACAACCGCGATTCACATACACGTACTATTTGATCAAATTTTAAAATTTTTATTTTACGAATAAATTATTAAAAAAATGATTAAAATGTATAAAAAATTATATTAACAAATGCATTATTAATTTAAATTACAGTTTAAACAATTAAAATTGTATTTTAACAATGTCTTCCTCCAATAAAATCTGACCAACTTTTAACTTCATTTGGTATTTTACCATCAACTAGTCCACTAAATTCAATTCTTTTTCTCTTGAGAGCTTCTACAAATAATTTGGCACATTTTCCATCATTGACCAATGGTATACCAAAATCTACAGCTGACCTTCTTTCAATGTAATTTTCATCACCAATGGTTGAGGCTCGAAGTTGTGCCAAATTAAATACAAAATCTATTTTATTATCTTTGAAAGCCTTTTGTAATTCTTTTTTATCATCAACTGGTAAAGATAATGTTGTAGCATGTATGTCACGTTTATTTAACCAGTCTGTTACTTGTTTTGAACTTGTGTACAGTGGATGATTTAAATCCTTTGATAATGTATATGCAACATTAAAGAAATCTTCATCATTTGTAAGTTCATCTCTACCAATTAAAATGCCAGATCCAGGTTCTGGTACTCTAAAGTTTTGTGTAGATTGGATGGCTGCCCAGTAAGCTTCATATTTATCTTTACCAAAACATGCCACTTCTCCTGTTGATGCCATTTCCACACCAAGGAATGGATCAGCTCCTTGTAAACGAGTCCATGAGAATTGTGGTACTTTGACTGCTTGGTAATCTCTCTTTTCTTTCATAAGATCAATTGGTTCAGGTACATTTTCATCACACAAAGCACGAGTTGCAACATCAATAAAGTTAACACCAAGAACTTTAGAAACGAATGGGAATGATCTAGATGCCCTAAGATTACATTCAATAACCTTCAATTCTACTCCACCATCAGGTTCATCTTTCTTGATGACCTGCATATTAAATGGTCCTGTGATTTCAAATGCTTTTGCAACTTTTTGTGCAATCACTTTTAAATTTTCCATTGTTTCTTCACTAATGTCACGAGGTGGTAAAACTAAGGTTGCATCACCAGAATGTACACCTGCATTTTCTACATGTTCAGATACTGCATGAACCAACAGTTTACCTTTGTAGGCTACAGCATCAATATCAATTTCAGAGGCACCCAAAATAAATTTGGTAATAACTACTGGATGTAATGGTGAAACAGATGTAGCCTCAGAAAGGTTTTTGTGTAATGCTTCATGACTATGACAAACATTCATAGCAGCACCTGAAAGTACATATGATGGACGAACAAGAACTGGGTATCTATAAAAAATACACAAATAAATAAAGCGATTAGTAAATAAATAAAAGCATTTATTATTGAAAAAAATTTTTTTTTTTAATTTGATTTTTTGGTTAATTCAACTCACCCAACTTTATCAGCAAATTTTTCAGCTTCTTCAGCACTAGTCAACTCCTTCCATTCAGGTTGATCAACACCAATTTGATCCAAAATCTTGGAGAACTTGTATCTATCTTCAGCTTTATCAATCATAACAGGACTAGTACCCATTATATTAACATTGTTTTGGTGTAATCTTAAAGCAATATTTTGTGGTAATTGACCACCAACAGATACAACTATATTTTCTGCTTTTTCTTGTTCATAAATATCCATAACTCTCTCATATGAAAGTTCCTCAAAGTAAAGTCTGTCACATTCATCAAAATCAGTTGAAACAGTCTCTGGGTTGTAATTTACCATGACAGTCTTCTTGCCCATGTCACGAATTGCACGAATTGCTGATACACCACACCAATCAAATTCAACTGATGATCCAATACGATACACACCAGATCCCAACACCATAGAACCATGATCATTAAAATCTATGTCATGAGTTGAAGCATTATATGTGGTGTACAAATAATTTGTGTGGGCTGGAAATTCTGCAGCAAGAGTATCAATTCTTTTAACAAATGGTGTAATACCAACATCTTTTCTAGCTTTCCTGACTTGATCTTCAGTAACATTGTTTTCCAAAAATGAGGCAATCTGAGCATCAGAAAATCCTTTCTTTTTAGCTTCTTGTAACAATTCTTTTGAAATATTTTCAAGTTTTCCAGCATGTTTTAATTCATGTTGAACATTGACAATATTTCCTAGTTTGTGTAAGAACCATTTATCAATCTTGGTAAGATCATGAATTTGATCAATTGTATAATTTTTTTCAATCATTGCTTGACCAACAGCAAATAATCGACGGTCTGTGGGTATTGTCAATGAATTGTCAAGATCATTAAATGGAATGGATTGGAACCCTTTGAAAGATGGATCAACTTGACGAATAGCCTATAAAGATGCATGTACAAGACACATTACTATTATTATTATTATTATTATTATTATTATTATTATTATTATTATTATTATTATTATTTATAGAAATTATAAATACCTTTTGTAAACTTTCTTCAAAAGTTCTGCCAATAGCCATTACTTCACCAACACTCTTCATTGAACTACCAATTTCACGTCTTACATGTTGAAATTTACTTAAATCCCATCTTGGAATTTTTGTTACAATATAATCTAAAGAAGGTTCAAAACAGGCAGTTGTTGTTTTAGTAACAGCATTACGGAGTTCAGGAAGTGTGTGACCCAAGGCAATTTTTGCAGCAACAAATGCAAGTGGGTAACCAGTGGCTTTTGATGCAAGTGCACTATTAAAAAATTGATTGATTGTATATATCAAAATATTTATAAATATAGAATTTAGAATATAAACATAAATATATAAACAAAATATCCATTAATACTAACCTACTACGACTAAGACGAGCATTAACTTCAATAACTTTGAATTCTAGACTTTCAGGGTTCAAAGCATACTGTACATTACATTCACCAACAACACCCAAGTGGCGAATGATTTTGATTGCAGCAGTACGGAGCATATGATATTCTTGATCACTTAAAGTTTGACTTGGAGCAACCACAATTGAGTCACCAGTATGAATGCCCAATGGATCAAAATTTTCCATGTTACAAACAGTAATACAATTATTAGCAGCATCACGAACCACCTCATATTCAACTTCTTTCCAACCCTTCATGGACTTCTCTACAAGGATTTGTTTTGACAATGCTAAAGATTTGGTGGACAAACTACGTAATTCCTCAGGTGTATTAGCAAAACCTGAACCAAGACCACCAAGTGCGAATGCAGATCTAACAATTATTGGATATCCAATTTCTTCAGCTGCTTTAAGTGCATCATCAACAGTATTTACTGCAGTGGATTGTGCAACAGGAATATCAATTTCTAAAAATAATTTATTAGTTGTTATTAATTATTATTGCTATTATTATTATTATTATTATTATTATTATTATTATTATATTATCAATTTGTTGATTTGTTGATCTATTAATTATAGAATATGTGATAATTACCTGCTAAAGCTTTAGCAAAAAGATCTCTATCTTCACTAACTTCCAAAGTACGAATTGGAGTACCCAAAACTTTCACGCCCAATCTTGACAAAACACCCATTTGTTCCAACTTAATGCCAACATTAAGACCAGTTTGGCCACCAAAAGTAAGTAATATGCCATCAGGTCTTTCACGTTCAATAATATAGGTTAAGTATTCAACAGTGACAGGCAAGAAATAAACAGTATCTGCTAAAGCATGTGATGTTTGAATTGTAGCAATATTGGGGTTTACAAGAACTGTGTGTACATCGGATTCACGTAAAGCTTTAATAGCCTGTGATCCTATACATAATTATAATAAAAAGATTTAATTAATTCCATGCTACAACAATATCATTAATAGCAATGATAATAAATGATAATGATAATGATAAATTACCAGAATAATCAAATTCACCAGCTTGACCAATTGATAGACCTCCAGATCCTACTACAAGTACTTTTTTAACATCAACTTTAGGAACTGATGCGAAAATTTCTTCACTAACATCTTTTGCAGCACTTTTATTTTCATTTAATTGCTTATTATTTACTGTGGTTGTACTGTAAAAATGATATGAAATTTTTGTGGTGGTGGATAGAGGGTGACGAATTGAAGAATTCAAATTTTTTGACGAAGAGAGAGCTATTGGTGTAGTGTTAAAGATTGAATTTGATGATGTGGTATTTTTGTAAATTCGACTTGCATATGTAGTATTAGTATTTTTTACATTTTGATGCAAACAACGACTGTTTATCTTGTTGTTATTTGTTGTTTTTGATAATTTTGATGATAGTGAAGTTATTGTTGAATTGGAAGAAATTCTACGATTGCTGTGTAATAATGGTACACGAATCGGACTTGGAGATCTAATAAAACTTTTAAACATTTTCAAAAAAAAAAGAAAAAAAGAATTGAAAAAGAAATCAAGTTGATTAATTTTTAAATTTCTTCGTTAAAAAAGTTTTTAATTCTAATGAATATTTACATCTTTATATAAAGAAATTAACGCGCAAACAAACGAAAAGATAATCATCATCGTGTATACCTACAGGGAACGATAACATCAGTAGATGATTGTAAGATGATAAATATTGATAATTATATCTTGTGTTTCGAATTACTTCTATATTAGGTGACCTGAGATTTTGTTTGTTTATTATTTTCTCGTAATACAAATAAGATTATGTTTGTTGATCTAAGATATTAAATAAAAGTCAATTGCCAATCAATTAATTAATAAATAAATAAATACGTGTGTTAAGAAAAAAAAGCGGTTTGTAAAAACATTGTTTTTAATGAAAAAAAAGTAGCAAAATTATATAATCAAAATTATACCAGATCTTGGATTATAACATATAAAATTTTTGAAGCATATTGTTATGTAGGCTTTAGAGCAATTATTAAAGAAATTTACGTATTGAATTGTTTTTTTTTTCAAAATAATCAAATTCCTTTTATTTCCAGTTGACAAAATTCTAGAAATCTGTATGAAATTTTATACACATAATCTCCAGAACTTTCGTTACAAACTGATATAATGTTTTGTATGATTATTATGTATATTTTTGTGTCAGAACTATTATGTTAAAATTTTAGCATGTCAAAATTTCAGACAAAAATTTAACAAAATTTTAAAAAAAAAGATACAAATTAGCTTTACAGAAAATTGGCAATAGCATTCCATGTTTATTTTTTTTATTTAACAAAGTAGTTGATAAATCTAAATTTATCTAATTATGTTATGTAATTGTTGAGATATGCAATTTTTTGTTACTGCCGTTTTTTTCTTAACATACTGTATGTGGGTAAAGGAGAAATTATAATAGTAATAATTGAGAATTAAAATAAAAGATAACATAAATTATGATATAAATGCATTTTGCAAACATGTCGTAGTTCATGGAATTGTCCGATCTGTCTTTTTTCTTCAAGCCAAGGCTATTTGCAAAGAGCAAGTTGATTTAAGATGACAAGAGTATTTTAATAGTTACATATCAAATAATTTTCTTTTTGCATAAATAAGTAATATTGAATGACAAAACCAAACTGTTATGTCTCCTAGTTATTTTAGTTATTAAAATGGTGAAGATTAAGAAAAACATAAGTGTTAATTGTGTCATCTAACACGTTTTCATTTAGTATAAAATTATTCAATTACATTTTGTGCTGGCTTGGGACAAGTAATATCTTTTAAATTCATCTTTCACAAATGGGCAAATATTGTTATTATTATGAAGGTATTCTTGTCTTTCTATCTATTTTATAATATATTCACTGTTATTTACTCTCAGGATTTTCCTTTTTTATGATATTAATATTGTTTAATACTAAGCAAGTACAAATTTAAACAAATATTTATGAATTCCAGAAATCGTTTGTTTAGTATCCATCATTTTTTTGGATATTTATTTGCAAGATCTTAAATGCAAACATGGTAGAGTATTAGCTAGTGGTCTAGTGTTTACAATTACTAACTTGTAATTATAGAATCAAACAAAAAAAATAAATAAACGGGTTTTTAGACCAATAGTTCCCTATATGTAAAAAATCTAGTGTATAAAGTTGTGTGGATCCCAGTGGATTCTTAAAATATATATTCAAAAGAATTTATTTCAATTGCTATAATCAGAATTTTGTTTTGAAAAAATTTTTTTTTTTCATAAGCGCAAGTATCACTTAAAGTCCCCACGTTCAGATTATATTATTAATATTAATAAATACAATTTGTAATTTTATCAATAATAGGCAGTAGACAAAAAGTAAGTTCTTGCTTCACTTCCATAATGTTTCGCAAACAACACTCATAAATCCTTGCCAATCCAATTGCTGGAATTTCTTTCAAAAATAGAATGTCTAGAAAAAAGATTAAATGTTTTGATTATTTTGAACAAAAGCCTTCAAAATGGGACATTATAGAGTTATAGAAGTATGCGACCTTGAACCATTCAAAAAGAAGGTAAATCAATACATTAGATGCCTCAATATTATTGTTAGTGGTGAGCAAGGAAATAGAAAGGAAAAAGCAGAAGTGCTTCTTAAAAGATATAGAGATAAGTAAAAAATTTTAGTCAGAAATGCAAATGAAAAATAGTGGTGTGTCAGGGACCCAGGTTCTTTGTCATTCAAGGCATATATACTCGCTGAGTCACAAAACCAGTTTTGGAGCACAGCGATCCAGTTGGTAACCCACTCGGTTGTCTGATGTTCAAGGCCAAGTGCTTACCTGATGTTCAAAAGTCACTCGCCGACCCAACACTGGTCCTACTAGGGCACAGGTGACCTGTCTGGTAACCAAATCGGTTGTCTGATGTTCAAAGCCAATAGCTGATCTAGCTATTCGCTGACCTGGTGGGGTGGAAAATTGGATACTAGTTAAAGATATTGTTAAATTAAAGAAAAAACTTAAATTGAGCAAAATAAGTGGTGGATCTTCAATTCATATCTACAATTCAACATTATTGGGAAACTCATTGTCAGGAAACTCTCTAGGGATTGAGAACGTTGCTGGAACTGTTAATGTTGAGTCTGGGAGTGAAAGACATAAATTGGTAGGTCCTTAAGTTACGCCCGGTTATACAGCTATTCTTTTCTAACCATAAATATATTTTTTATGACTTTCCTTAGGAAGGAGATCATCTTTCTTCTGGAGTGATGCTTAGGAAAAGAAACTAGTAAACTATGCTGAAAGCCCATCAGAATCAAATACAGATTCAGATTACAGAGAGAAATCAGAGAGGGTGAGCAATACCAGTGTATTCCAGTTATCTTTGAAACTTAATCATTGATTTTTTTTGTGATTTTTGATTAGGCGAAAAGAAGATCACTGGATCCTTAAATGACTCTTCCAATCACTTTCCTGAACATACCGATAGTAGTGAAAACAAGAATGACAAGAGTGAAAGTGAAGCAATTGTCTTCGAGTTGGATGAATTAAAAAAAGCGGATAGAGTCTCAATCAAGGAACGAGGTATGCAATAAACCGAACTTTTGATTTCCATCAATTTATTTATATTAATGATGCCGTCTGTAAATCAGATTTAAAGAAGTTGTATCTAGCAACCAAGTTGTATCTAGCAACCGAATTGTCATACTATTTGCAACCAAGTGCCAAAATCTGTAATTCTCTGTAATATGTAAATGTATCTGTAATTCTGTAATCTTATATATATATATATAAAATAAAAAATAAACTTTTAACAAAATTTTTTATAATGAACAAAAGACCAAGAAAAGAACCAAGCAATTCTATTAATCGTGGCAGACAATTTACAGGTGTATGGAGGCAATTTATTCAAGGTCAAGAAAAAGGAAATGGTATATATGAAGGTGAGTGTATAAGTTGTCATAAAAATGGGGCATTTGCAAAACCCGGAATCTTATGTTCTCATTTAGCAAACGAATGCAATGAATGTGGAGAAGGTGTTAAATGAAATGTAATATAATAGAAGAATTAGATGTGGATTTTTTGATGAAGAGACTGGAGGCGATGATTATGATCCCATAGAAGTAGCTCATGAATTAATGGGTTTTGAAGATTATTACAATGTATGATAATATATATTTTTATAATTTTTTAAATTTAAAAAGTTTATGAATAAAACTGCAAAAAATTGATTTGATTTATAATTTCCAATTTACATAACATATTTTACAGAATTACAAAATTACATTACAGAATTATAGAATTACAGATACATATTACAGATTTTCTGACAACTGCATAATTGAAAAGTTGTCATATTACAGAATAGCCAAACTATTTACAGATGGCACCATTAATTTATATAACTGAAAATTTGTAATTTCGTTTTAGTGGATCGTAAACACAATTTAATGTCAAGAAAGTTCAAAGAATACCAAATGCAATTAATAAAAAATGTAGTAAATGGTGTAAAAATAACACGGAAAGACAAGTGTGAAATATTGCAAGCATTTATAATTTCATTGCATATTCATTGAAAATATACCAATTTAACCTTCTCGTATTTATATTTTAGTCAATAATCGTGTTGATTAGACCATGTCCATATTCTACTTTTACCACATACGAATGGGATCAAGTAGTCAATACTAATCCTTACGCTGTCAAAAAATCGATTTTGACTGGCCCCCTTTCGCCCTCATTATATGAAGTTTGCAGTCATATTGCAATGGGCTTAGATTATAATTTCGTATCAAATGATGAAAGTGATTTGGATAATAAAGCTAGTCGCATATTTAATAATTTGTAAGTGAACTTTTTTTTTTGATATGAATCAAAGATACTAAATTCTGGAAATAAAATTTATTGAAACCTGATTCCTTTTAGGAAAGAAAAGTTACCACTGGCGCCCAAATCAAAAATTACAGAAGATGAACATCAATTTAATTATCCTATCAAATCATCAACTATATAAACTACAAACTTACAGTTCTTTTTTGATAAAACTGGAGAAACCAGTAAGGCGTGAGTAAAGAAGATGGGCAATTAAACAAAACTTGGATCCGAAAGAAAGGAGGGCCTGAAAAAATTATTGATGGATAGTAGTAAGGTTTGATCATAAGAAATAGGAATTCAAAAGGGTATCGGCCAAATGTTCATTTTTTACTGAGAGAAAAGGTAAGCAAACAACAAAATAATAATGGCTATGTTCAACGTGTTTTTGAAAAAAATTATATAGATTATTAATTATTCAACTTTAGATGACATAATAAAGAGCTTAATATTTCAGCTTTAGCACTTGGATGTTTAAGCAAGTTGGCAATAAAAGATTTATAAACCAGAAATTCAATATTTGGGCAGTAAAGAATTTATTTGCATTTTATAAAGAAAAAAAATCATGAAAAAAGTTTTTTATGCATTGATGCAGATTACCTTAAAGATCTTAAACAATATATAATAAATGCAAACGATTTCAAGGATGATATCCTTTTAGATTTAGGCACTTTTCAATTCCGATATTCCTATTAAATTCAAAGTTAACCATGAGAAAATTGATTATAAATTAGCATTTGTAGAAAATTTCAAAGTAATTAAATGCATTGCTGTTGATAACATTTTTAAAAAATGATGAATATATCATTAGCATATGTTGTGTATGTTTAATATGTGTTAGGACAATAATATATTTTAATAGTTATGTATGGACGATGATAGTAAAGAAAAAAAAGCAAAAAATATTAATATTATAAGGCTTATTGATCACTATTAAAGATTTGCAGTCTACTTCAATTCCAAATGAGACCAACTACAGGTATATATATAAATGATCTTTATATATTTATACTATATTAATGTAATATTTTGTTTCCGTCATCCATTCCTTATCCAACAAAAATATTTTAATAGTATGTATGATTTAATAATGACATTAAACAATGAAGAAGTTCAAATACTTCAACTTCTTATTCTTCTAAAAGTGAAATCCATTGAAATAATATATACACACATTTTATATTATAAAATTATTTTTAGGTAATAAAGATGAAGAATATGATGATGATTATGGTAGACAGTTATGTTAAAAGCAATCTCAACATGTTGAAGAAAACTTTAATTTTGGAGAGTCTGAAGTGAATAAACAGTCTATTATATCGTGATGATAATGATAACGGTTATTAATCTTCTAATTTCTAAATCATTTATTTTATTATCAATATTACTCATTATATTAATTTGTTAAAAGAAATTTATAATGATGAAAAAATCAACAATAATTTTAATGTTATACTTTCATAAAAATCAATTTCTTATTCTTTGGATATGTTTTGTCTTTGGGGAAAGGTGTTGGAATCATATAAAAAATCAAATCCTCAAAACATATAATTCAGAAAAATATTACAGTCCACTCTCACTGAAATGGATCTTGTGTTATAATGGGCTGAAAATTTAAGCCCGCTTTATATGTCCATATATAAATCATTATTGTTTATAACAGATTCTCTTTACAATGGGCATTTTTTCGTAAGCCAAATGGTTCATTATATAGAAAATGAACTGTGTAGGATTGTAGAATTGTCAACAGATTTAAGTGAAACTATATTTTAATAGATTTATTATGGAAAATTATGATGATTTTTAATAAAGGCAAAATTTGGGTAGTTGAGGTAAATGCAAAAATGTAATATAAATAATAATGATTAATAACATTAATGTATAATAATAATAATAGGGAGTTCACACAAAATCAAAAAAAGATTTGATGGATTTTGAAAAAGCAATGTATATATATCAAAAAAGAAAAACAAAGGTTCTAGTAAATGAATATGATGAATATAGAGAAAAAAAGCAGTAGTAAAAGATGAATCTAGAAAATCAAAAAAAAAAAAAAGCAGCAATAGTAAAAAATGAATCTAGAGAATCTAAAAGGTTGTAAATGAAAAAAAAATGAAAAAAGTGGTAATAGATGATATTAGAAGACATATTTAAAGATAACGAAATAATGAATATGAATATATTAATTTAAAAGATAATGAAATATTTAATGGAGATAATATTAAAATGGTGAAACAATTAATGAAAAGGTATGAAATAATTAATAAATATTTAGATTTATTCAAAGAAAAAAATAATAATATGATATTTTAAAGAAAATATCATTAATGTATTAATAAAATTAATTAATTGAAAAGATTTACCATATAATTAAATAGGTAATAAATGAATCCTTGAAAAATTTTAAGATTGAAATGTAGAAACTAATATCTATCATTCTAAAATCATGGAAAAAATCATCAAAATCATCCATCTTGTGATTTCTAAAAAATAATAAAGGAACAAAAATCACGAACATTAAGAAGATTGGAGATGATAAAAATAAATGTATTGTGAAACAGGCATTGATAATATAATGAGTTTGAAAGATGGATTAAATTTAGATGATCATGTAAGTATGATAACTGAATATAATAGGAAAATAACAATGATTAGTGGAATTTACAAGAAGAAACATTAAATTAAGGAATAAACAAACATTAAAAATAAAGTCAACCCATTTTTACCTCCTAACATATATAACATATATTTATAATATTGATGTTTAGTTGTTTGTGCAAACCATTTATCCATAATACAAAAAAATAAGTTATTTATTATTAAAAATTTTGTCAAAAAAAAAAAATATATATATACCAACCAACATTTTTATCAATATAATTCTTGTTGTAGTGCAAGTATAAAGAATGTTTTAAAAAGGGTAAACAAAAAAACTTTGAATATATTGCGAGATAACCACACCCTTTTGGGTCAATTACCTGCAAAATTCAATATTTTGGACTTATACCTAAAGGTAAAGACCAAAATAGCCTAATCCACGATATGACCAAACTTTGTTGAATGGCACAGTGGCACAGCAATTCTTCCAAGCACCACAGAAAAAATTTCTTTATACTTCTTTGTATATAATTCTTTTTGCAAATACATTTATTTATATATTCAATTATATATATAAATGCGATTATTCTTCTAACGTCTTATAGCAAACCTATTAGTTGTATATAATAATTAATTAAAACCAAGGGAAAAAAATTTACACAAAAATTTTAAAATAAAAATTATACACAGTCTATTCAGATCCCATAATATGTAACAATAGGGTTCAGGATGAATATAAATTCCAAAATCATCACAATTATAAATGTGTTGATAAGAAAGGAGAGATAGTTGGCAATCCCCTCGATAAGGACGGAATTGGGGTTCAACCCTTCTATCAACACACTTAGTGTTTAAGGCATAGTCAATCCCTTTGGGTGCGACATCTAAACAATTTTTTTGTTCATATTAATAATACCTGTCTAACGGAATTTCTAAATTTCCAAAAATTGTTACACGATTGAATTTATTTGGAACAAAAAAATTTTTTTGCTTAATTTCAACTTTGACATGTTTAAATAGCATCAATAAATTTAATATTAACGGCAGATTAAAAAATTCCGAAAATGGAGATTTCACATTTTAACAATATATATGGATATTATAGTCAAACCCATACATGGACGAGAAAATTGCATTTAAAATTCGTTATTACGAATTTAATTATAATTCGTTTGACCGCACGATGTTTGCTCAGATATTTATTTGTGAAGAATTAAAACGAAATGAAAAAATCATCCATTATTGTTATATATAACTTATGAGTGTAATATTGCGTTGGAAATTTTTCCTGATGAGGTAAATAAGATCTATTATCTTAGTCCTCAAAAGGTCCATCTATTCGTTATTCAAGATGAATTACAAAGGAACCAAGTAATTATGTTCTTATGAAGATGAACTGGTAGGAAATGTACAATTTGCATAGTTTTTTGATGGAATCAATGCTCTCATTTGGATTAAGGTTTCCGGAAACCTTGAGAGTATCTAAGAGATTACCTGGCAACCAGAATAAAATAATGATTTCAGGACACACCAAATTCAAACGTAGTTGTAAAAAGTTTACCATCACACTATCACAGGACTAAATATAACCCAATGTTACAAAGAAAAACCTTCAGTGTTTTGATATTAAATCTAGTTTATTTATTTGTTTTAAGAAGTTGAATGACATTCAAACATTTTAACATTTTCTCCATAAAAGCGTAATATTTTGTTGTATATACAAGTCAAGTTTTTTTTTTTTGATGCAAATAAAGTTGATTGATGTTTTTTTTTTCAATCTTTTCAAAAAAAAACCACCCTTTCAATAAATAATGATAATAATAAATGACATCTGTTTTCCTTTATCAAAACAGTCTCTGGCACCTTTGCTTTGACCGGGATCGATACATGTAGATGTGATGACAACGAATTCGTCGATCACTTCTCATAAGATCGAACCAAATGCAATTATGTAGGTTGTTGACAAATTTGCCCTGAAAAGTTCTCGACTTGACGTGAGTATCGGTCGATTAATTGATCACTTTCTCTTTTTTTAAACCAATTTGACATGTCAGATTTATATGGTGATGAGTAGGGTCCCTCGTAAATATATGTCCTTCGATTTTGACTATTTAAAGATGAACAAAGATATCCTTGTTGGATACAGGAGATTGAGCTAACTGAGTCAAAGGGGTTTAAGGAAAATCAGCTAAGCGTTGATTAGGAGATCAAATAATAAAAAAGAAATATATAGAATTTTTGAATTGATCTGCAAGAGTTTTTTTGTTCTATACTTGATACTAATTATCACATAGCTATGCTCAATTGAAAAACATTATACCAATGCTTATTTACAAAAGTTTTAGAATAACAAATGCTATGAATATATGGATAACTTCTACGATGGAGACGATTTCACCGAGACTTGCAAGACCGATTTTTTAATCTGAAAAGAAGATGCAACAAATATTGGGCTATTCAACTCCAATACGCCTATTTTATTAAAAGCATATCACCGTTTAGAAGCGCTTTAATATAAGTGTGATAAAGCATCATACGTTGTTTTATTGTTTGGTAGATATAGTTCATATAACATATCAAATAATACAACTGTAATCGTTAGATTCCTTAACTTCCACCATCATTTGATATTGTTTTTCTTTTTCCAAAGTTTTACATTTGTTATCAAGTAATTGCTGCTTTTTTCATTATTTTTATTTTTTTCTCAGTAAGCTTGATAAGTGACTTCTCTTTCCTTAAACAATTTTCAAGTGCTCGAGTATTAGTATACAAGGAGCTATTTTCTCGTTTTGTTCTTTTTTAAAATGCTTCTAATATTGCTGTAATTTTTGGACACGTTATATTTTTTTTTATATAGGGATAAATAACCCCATGTATCGTTTAGAAAGTAGGAAAAATATCTTTGCAAGTATATTTCTCAAAACAAAAAACCTACTACCCCGGAAAGGATGCTTGCAAGGCTTAGTAGCTGAAAAATGTAAGGTCAGCTTATCCAAAAGATGCTTTAATGCAAGGGTACTTTATTAAGCCAATTTATTATTATTGGGTTTACTTTTCTTTTGGGGACCAAAATTATATTAAAAATATAGTGTGACATCATTTGATCGTTTTATTTGCAAACACGCCATAAATAAACATCTGACACATTGTTTTTTTACATCATAATAATCATGACTATATTGTAGATCTTTTACAGTGGTATAAATATAAATTAATTTCCCACCAAAGTAAAAAAAATTTTCATATTCCATCAAAAAAATATTTCATTAAATAATAAATACAAAATAACTATATCTCTGTTAAAATATTTTATATATAAATAAATCATAATCATAAAAATGACTCGTACAAAACAATCTACACCTAGTGTTGTTAAACATGACCGCCATCCTCAAAGGTAACAAATAATAATATTAATATTACCATACTATTATTACTATACTATTTTGTTTTGTTAAAAATTAAATTCTCTGAATCATGTTTTAAAGAAATGGATTTACGGATCCTCGTGGTATGGTAAAAAAGGTAACGTTTCTGTTGAATAAGTATAGATATACTCATTTATATATTTATGTAAATCCACAATTAATAAATTGATATTTAATAATAGGATGGAGCAGGACAACATAATTGGGGTAAGACTGTGGATGATGAATTCGACGATGAGCATGATATATATGAAGAAGGTCGTGACAATACTAAAGCTGCAGATGCATCGAAAGCCCCTTCAAAATTAAAAGTATTTATCTATTTACATAATTATTTATTTATATATATATTTCACAACAAATGTTAATTTTTTATACCAATAGGTTGTTAGGGCAGATGAATTTGAAGTGCTTCAACATGCCTCCAATGAAACCAACTCAACCAGAAGTTAATACTGGTGCAAAATCTACTAATTAATTAATTAATTAATTAATTATCACAATATTTATTTTTTATTTTCATTTTCATTTCATTTTTGCTTGTAAATTTGTTGATTGTATAAAATAAAAACGTATGTTATAGTAATAAATAACAAATTCTAATCCGATTAAATTTCATCATTATTATTATTTTACAATAAATCAATCATATTAATCATATTTAAATAATCTAAAGAAAGAAATGAAAGGCAAAGAATAATCGTTATTTATCACATTTTTTGTCTCTTTAATTTTAATATTCAACATTTATTTTTTCCCTTGATGATTTTTTGGAATATTTTCCTTTAAAATGTTTTTTTTAACTTTACATTTCTATTACTATTACTAGTTTATAATATTAAGTGCTTCATCACCAAATTTTGAACAAGAATTCTCTCTACAGCCACCAACAACAAATGCCAATCGACTCTAGAACTATATAACACTAACACTTTTCAGAAATTCTATAAATAGTAATATAATAATTCCGTTATTAGTAACAATAATTCCATTATTAGTAACGATAATGATGATGATTATAAATTAAATTATCCTGTTGATAAAATGTTCGATTTCCTTTTCAATCAGAAAATTTGATAAAATGGATTCTTCCGAATTGCAAATTCTCAGCAATATATAAGCACATTGAATAAAATTTGTCCAATTGTCTATACCTACGAATGTGAAGGAATGATTTATTATGATCAATACAACAAACCCATGAATTATGCATGACGTTCCACGTTGGCGAGATTGCCAAGCCAATGAGAGATGACCATTGTGGTTAAAATATGGTAATAGTAAAAAAATTAAATTACTATTACTAATAATTTTTTTGTAAGTTACACAATTAGAATTTGAAACATCAATTATATAATAATAAAATGCGCCTGGCCCAATCAATCCCATCAACAAATTTCCCATCCTACAACAATTTTTATTGATTATTTAAATAACAATTATTATAAAGATAACAGTAACTTTATAATTTGAATATACAAATGAAATGACATGGAATATTCAAGACTAGATTCTAGTTGGGATTTGATTGGTGGGATTATTTTTAATTATGACGACAACTGAATGTTGATCAGACTTTACGTTACATTAAACTGTTTCAACTTTCAGAACAAACTTGTATTGTTTTGTAAATATTTGTTATTGGTTATATTTGGAAATTATTTGTGTGTGGGATTTTTTTTTAGAAATAAGTGAATGAATGTTTTGATAATGTTTGCAGATCTTTTATCGATCAGTGATTTGAAAAGATACATGCTAATTCAAAAACTCGATTTTCTTCTCTCAAAAAAAAAAAATTTTTTCTTATCCTAAAAATCACCATGAAGTATTTTCAAAGTAAAATTAATAAAAAATCCCGCAATTATTTATTCAAATAAATAACTATTAATAGAATTGATAGGTTAAACGGAAACAAAAAATTTTCCGTTAAACTTTCCGCGTCAATATCAGATCAACTTTTCCCGAAAATTAATTATTTGAAAAAAAAAAAAAAAAAAGAGTATAAAATAAAACTCAGCAGACTTTTTTTATAAACTCAGTATTGATTAAAAAAAAAACCTCATTACATATCTTTTTCATACTTTTTTTCATCCACTAATATCTTAATTAACTTTTTTTTCAAAATAATTTTTTTTTCATCTTTACTAATTAATATTTAATAAAATAATAATAATAATAGTAATAATAATATATATTTATATATTTATATTTATAAATAATCTTATCATAATTATAATAAATATGGATAAAAAACTCACAAAAAAATCAATTAACAATAATCCATACGAAGTATTTTCACCCAAGCTTTCACTTACTTACTCCAATGGTACTGACAATTATGAGGACGACCAAAGAAATCATAATCATATCCAAGACCATTGTTTACAAACAACGCAATCTCAAATTTCACCTAATCAAAATAAAAAGCTTCAAAGAAAAAACCATTTCACAGCTGTAGCTTCCTCTACTTCCAGCTTATCTTTCACTGCATCCTCCTCAACTATTGAGTTATCCTCGTCGACTTTACCTGGAATAATTTCCTCATCGACAACTGAAACAACCACTAATTATAAGACTACAGTATCAACATCGTCACCTTCCACATTGCTATCTGCTACTGCTACTAATCCTAACGGCAAAAAGAAGAAAAACAAGAAAAATAAAAAACGTAATAATAAAACTGGTAAATGTTTATTAATAATATCAATAAATTGATGATTAGTGTATTGTGTGTTCATTGAATTGCGTCTGATTAATATATATCTTTTTATTCTCTTGAATCTAATGATCAAGCTAAAAAATTACATGAAGGTTGTCGTCAATCTACATTTACAGAAATATCTTCCAATCAACCACATCTTAACGATCATTCCAAATCTAAACAACAACAAGGAGGATATTTAAAAGGTACACAAGCTGTAGAATTTAACAATAAAATTGACGAAAAGCAAGCTCCTTGTCAACATTCGATTGATGTTGTAAAATCAAATTGCATTAATGAGGAATTGAACAGTGCGATTGTTGATGAATCAAATAATGAATTAAAAAATGCGCCAAATGATGTGAATGATGATATTAAATTGAAACTCATGGAAGAAGAAAGAATTAATAACTATGATCAAGTAATTGAAGGTAAAACCAATGGAAAAGTTATTCAAGAAATTGACGACAATGCGGTTGAAAATGCCGAAGATGCCAAATCGATCGGTACAGCCACCATCACTAATTTTAACGAGGGTGAGGATACTATTAAGAATGCTATTAAGCCGAATCTTTTAAACGTTGTGAATAAAGAACCAAAAGTCGGCGATAAACTAAAGATCAGCGTTGAATCTAAGGTTATTGATGAATCGAAGGTTATTGATGAATTGAATGTTGATGATGTTAAAAATAAAAATGCTGATCAAGACATTAATAACATTGAAGTTGGAGATTCTTTAACCAATGTAAATCAATTGATCGACACTACTAGTAACAATCTTGAAATTGTCAAGGATGCAAAAAAATCGATTACTACTACCACCATGAGTGTCGAAGAGGATGGTGTAATGATTAATAATGAACCGGCAATGATTGATGCCAAGGCTGATGAACAGCAGATTGATCGAGAAGAGATTGATCAACTAATTGATACCAAAGAAAATAATGATAATCAGGCGAAGGAAATTGATGGTAGCGAGTTTACTGGTACTAGCAATAGTGAACATGATGGCGAGGAAGAAGCCACTGTAAAAAGAAAAGTTGTTGAAGATGTAATTAAAAAGGAATTAGAAGTCTTTCAAAGGACTACAACCACAACTCAATTTGGTAGTTACAATAATTATTACCATTATTCTCAAAACAAATTTTTTGTTGGATATCATCAACCAAGAGCAACCGTTCATCACAAACGTGGATTGCCTGCGGGATGCCTTTTTGTGGCAAGGTAAAAAATATAACGATTTGTTTGTAATTGGCTGATTGACGTAAAATATTATTAAATTAATAAAAAAATCATGCAACATATATAGCTTGTCGTCTTCTAGAGCCGATGATGTTCTTCAAAAAGCAGTATGGCAACATTTTTCGAAATGGGGGTCGTTACTAAATGTAAAGGTGCTAAAAGATAGTAACAATCGTCCATATTCATTTGTACAATTTGAAAATGTTGATGATGCAAGACGGGCGCTTGTTGAAGCACACAACACGATCGTTGAAGGTAGACATATCCGGGTTGAACAAGCAAGAGTCAACAGAACTTTATTCATTGGACATGTTACCAGAGACTTGTCGGAACGTGAGGTGAACGAAATTATGGGTGCTTTTGGTGGTGAATTAGAGGATGTTTACATGTTCAGATCGTTCAACAATAATAATGTTCTTAGAAGCGGTGCATTTGTTAAATTCTGTTACCGTGATGATGCAATCAGAGCATTTATCAATTTAAGTAACGACATGAGACTTGTGGTGGAATGGTCTGAAAATATTGATAAAGTGGTTCCTGGGTCAAATGATATTGACAAAAAAACTATCTACGTTGGTCAACTTGTGCCCAGAGTCACGCAAGAAATGCTTTACAAAAAATTTGACGTTTACGGAGAAATCAAGGAATTGAATTTAATTTACAAACGTAAATATTTAAAAAAAAAATTTTTCGGTTTCAATCATATTTAAAAATAAAGATTAATAAAACTTTTTAAATTTTATAAAGTTCATTCGACATTTGCTTTCATTCGATATGATAATGAAGACTCAGCCAGATCAGCCATTGACAGAGAAGTATGTAATCAATATATTAAAATAATGTTTACTGATTGATTTAAATCAATTATTTATTTTTTTTACTCTCTTTAAAATAATAAATAAAAATAATAATAGAATAACACCAGGTATTTTGGACGTAATGTTCATGTTCAATATAAGGAATCAAACGAATATCGTGGCCGTTTATTACAAAAATTCAGACATTTAGGCGAAATAAGCCGAAAAGCTCATGAAAGGGTTGCAACTGAACATTCTTACATGGTACGATGATAATATAAGAATATATTTTTTACCATTAACAAATTCATTCTTTAAATAATAATTCATTATGTTTTTGATAGGTTGCCAATTGCCCAACATATTTCATGCAACCACCACAACATATAGGCATGGGTTTTGCCAATCCATATGGTGGTGGGTTAAATTTCTTTTAAATAATATATTTGTTTATCCATTCGAATATTTATTGTTATATCTATATACATAATAATAATAATACAAATAGAAGTTATGGCCTCGCAACAACCAATACATCCTTCTTCTTTACAAGCTACACGACAGATTCTTCCACCTCCCACTCCACAATATATACAAACACCAGAAGGTCATGTTTATCCTTACGCATCTTACGCATCGCCTCAATATTACTTTTGATTAAAAAAAAAAAACATGACTTGAATATATTTTTTTAATTATTCTTTTCATGAATAGTTAGTCGTCACAATAAATTATTTTATTATTATTGGAGAAGATTAAATATATTATTTTAATTTAAAATCTATTATTGCTATAAAAATAAAAATTAAATAAGGATAAACCACGTGTTAATTTATATGCTGAATTTTAAAGAATAATTATTACTAGTTTAAACTTATAAAGATTAATGTAAAACTAAATAGATATAAATTCAAATAATTCCGAAAAATGAGTAATACTAATATTAATATAAATTTCCACTAAACGATTTTTTTAATTTTAGTTAGGATTTTTAAGTTTGATTTCAGGTTCTTTTCTGTTTCAAAAAGCTTTGTTAATTACAAAAATAATTTGATAATAACTCATTACTGTTCATTATCTACAAATTCCACTATCATAAAATGGGGCATGCTGCAACAAAACCAGACAAAGTGAACATTGGTATTGCCAAAAATTTCAGGGATCAAAATTTAGTAATGCGATTGTTTTTTCTTAATATTAACAAATATACTGCAATTTGTAGTTATTGTAGTGAACACTTTTCAATTGAACTCTCTCAAAAAATGAAGAGTTGTTTGACTAATCATT
>CAUDNR010000237.1:12421-34038 GCA_958430865.1 Entrophospora sp. SA101 | reverse complement strand
AGTCGAAAAAACACATTACCTTTCGAATGTCTTCCCACCTCCACACTTAATATTAATCATTCTTCTACTGGATGAAATTTTATCCAAGGTCAACTCTAAATAACACTCCAAGTCCAGTTCGCAAGGAAACTGATATGTGACTTGCCAAGTCACCCACTACTTGATAGTTCATCGAATTGTAATGTTGCTATCCTACACGATAAAAAAATTGATATTAGATCAACCATTACTGGTCAGCTTTTAAATATGGTGTTTGCCACAGGAACTTGATTGGGCATTATTATTATAGTTCCCAGGTACGTTATGCAAGCGTTGTGTTGAGGTTTCTTTTTTCATGTTGCTAATATCACACCGTTTTTAACGTTTTTAATTATTGAAGGGGGCCTATAGATTACCTAATGGTGATACTTTAGGCCCTGCTGCTTCTGTTGTCCTTAATGTAGGTTTGTAAATTATAAATATAAAGACAATTTGCACTTTTTGCATCATTTATTTAATTTCTACTTTATATTACTGCACTATCAAAATGATATATGACGTAGATATTTGCAAGTTGCACTAAACTAAACTTTTCCGTGGAATTACGTTTAGTAAGTAATTTACCTCAGGGATGTCCGTAGGAAAATGATGCGATGGAAGTAAACTAATGATGATCATTTATTTGTTGTTTTATGTTTATCTAGGAAGGAGCGTCAATCGATCCTTTTGCACATACAGTGAAGACAATGTTGATAATAACATCGTTTGGCAAAAATTTTATAACTTTGTCCAGATTAATTCAGTATTGAATTTACAAGACATCCTTTATACATTTTTGTTGAACCTGGTTACATTTATCATGGTGATTATTAGCATTTAATATTTAATGGCGAAATGCCTAGCGTACTGAAAAATGATTGAATAATATCTTCTGTTCTTTATCTAATAGACACACAAAAATGAAACAACCTTTTTATTAACGTAAAAATTTTTTTTTTACAAAATTTTTAAAAAGTTATAGCTTTTCATCCTTGGAAAATATTAAGCCTTTAATTAACAACCTTATAAGTGCTAACAAAGTTGCTTTACCATTAAAATATATCAATAAGCTAGTAAATGATTTAACAAATTTATTAAAAGAATCAGATTTTTATGATATGGAAATCAAAGTTGGAGCAGAAGACCAGGAAAATTTTAAAGTTCATTCCAATATTTAAAAGCAAGATCATCATATTTTAAAGCAGCTCTATCAAGTAATTGGTGTAAAAGATCTGAAGATGGTGATATTATTTTATTTGAAAAAAAAATATTTCCCCTAAAATATTCAAAGTACTTTTAATGTAAGATTATTTTAAAATAGTTAAATAATTGAACTATTCAATAATTTTCTAAAATTAATATTTTTATTTTATTGTTTATTTTTTTAATAGTTATATGTACAATGGAACTATTGATATTGATAATCTGGATGCAAATGAAATTTTAGAACTTCTTGAAGCATATGATGAATTAAATTTTGATGAGTTAATTGATGATTTACAAAGATATTTAATTGATAAAAAAAAAGAATGGATTTTACAAAATTTAATTTATGTCTATGGATTTTCATTACAACATCAACAGTCATTTAGTATGCTTCAAGAATATTGTGATAAATTAATTTGTAATCCAGAAGCATTTTTAAAATCTAGTAGTATTTCAACAATTGAAAAGACAACGTTTATGTCTTATTGGAAAAAGATGATTTAAAATTAGATGAACTTGAGGTTTGGGATTATGCCATTCAATGGTGAGTGGGACAAAATGAAGTATTAGAAAAAAAAATTTCAGAATGGAATGATGATGATTTTATCATGTTGAAAAATATATTGTAAGATATTATTCCATTAATTAGATTCAACAATATTTCTTAAGTAATTTTTACAACAAGATTGCTCCATATCAAAAAATTTTTAACAAAGAATTTTATAGAGAACTTCTCCAATATTATCTTGGTGGTACAGCTATTATCCTAATAAGGCTTATGAAAATAACAATAACTTTCTTAGAGATGGTTTTAATTTGTTGGAAGAATGCGAAGTGTATAGATTAGCAAAGAAAAATTAATTAATATTTCCGTTTATAACTTCAAAAAAATTAACTGATTTGATAATACAATTTTCTATATAATATTCTTAGATTTTTTTTTAATTCTTCCTTCAAACAAATGTCTGATAATTTGAGCTTTCCGGTCGAATCGAACGTTCAGGTTCGAACCAGCAACTTTGGTTCAAACCGTCAAACGTTTAAATATTCTAATCAAACGAGTCATTAAAAATATGAGACATTGTCACCAAGAATTCTAAATCTATTGTAGTTGGGTATATTATGGCGAAATCATAAAAACATTGACCTTCGGTTAAAACTGATATTTTGAACTTCAAACTTTCAAAAGTATACAAAAATTTATTAAAAAATTTCAATTTTATTCAATACGCGCGTATTATCACATGTTGAGATTTCAGATAAGATTATTGAATAATTGTTTTTTTTTGTTTTTTTGTTTTTTTGTTTTTTTAAGTGAGAAATATTTTGTCAGTCAAAGTATTATGAGAAGTAAAACTTTGCATACATAATTTTGAGAGTTTGTCATGTTTTGGAACACAGTTTAGCTCGAATTATTGAAATGGTTCGATGATTTGAATTACATAACTGATAATTGGTTCAAATCGAACCGTCGAATATTCAAATAAGAAATCCCGGCTCAAACCAGTTCCAGTTTTCATCCTTGGAAAATATAAACCCTTACTCGATGCCCTTGTGGATTCCAACCAAGATGCTTTAACATTAAAACAAATTAGTCAGCTAGTAAATGATTTAACAAATTTGAATGATTCAGATTTTAAGATATAGAAATCAAAGTTGAAGTCAGCCAATTGGATCAATAATGGTATCATTTTATTTGAGAAAGAAAACCTATCCCCGAAATATCTTAATAATAAGTTAAATTGTTATTGTTATAATTACAAATAAAAATCAAAAGGCCTGGTATGCATAACTTTATTAATAGATTTACAAAACTGCATCTTACCACATCCGATTTAATTTTAATTCATATGAATCATTACCATAAAGTCTGGAAAGATAGCATTCCCTTTTTTACATATGTGTAACATTTTTTTTATATTGACGCTCAATTGTTTTAAAGTAGGGGGTGCTATCTTTCGGGAGGTGCTATCTTTCCTGACTTTACGGTATCATAAAAAAATTTTTACGTTAATAAAAAGGTTGTTTCATTTTTGTGTGTCTATTAGATAAAGAACAGAAGATATTATTCAATCATTTTTCAGTACGCTAGGCATTTCGCCATTAAATATTAAATGCTAATAATCACCATGATAAATGTAACCAGGTTCAACAAAAATGTATAAAGGATGTCTTGTAAATTCAATACTGAATTAATCTGGACAAAGTTATAAAATTTTTGCCAAACGATGTTATTATCAACATTGTCTTCACTGTATGTGCAAAAGGATCGATTGACGCTCCTTCCTAGATAAACATAAAACAACAAATAAATGATCATCATTAGTTTACTTCCATCGCATCATTTTCCTACGGACATCCCTGAGGTAAATTACTTACTAAACGTAATTCCACGGAAAAGTTTAGTTTAGTGCAACTTGCAAATATCTACGTCATATATCATTTTGATAGTGCAGTAATATAAAGTAGAAATTAAATAAATGATGCAAAAAGTGCAAATTGTCTTTATATTTATAATTTACAAACCTACATTAAGGACAACAGAAGCAGCAGGGCCTAAAGTATCACCATTAGGTAATCTATAGGCCCCCTTCAATAATTAAAAACGTTAAAAACGGTGTGATATTAGCAACATGAAAAAAGAAACCTCAACACAACGCTTGCATAACGTACCTGGGAACTATAATAATAATGCCCAATCAAGTTCCTGTGGCAAACACCATATTTAAAAGCTGACCAGTAATGGTTGATCTAATATCAATTTTTTTATCGTGTAGGATAGCAACATTACAATTCGATGAACTATCAAGTAGTGGGTGACTTGGCAAGTCACATATCAGTTTCCTTGCGAACTGGACTTGGAGTGTTATTTAGAGTTGACCTTGGATAAAATTTCATTCAGTAGAAGAATGATTAATATTAAGTGTGGATGTGGGAAGACATTCGAAAAGTAATGTGTTTTTTCGACTGAAACGTGCGCATATAAACTACAACAATGTAAGAATATTAAAAATTGGTCTAGCCCCGAGAACTTTTATGAGAATAACCATACCTTGGAGTCAAAATAAATGATCATGAGATACATTTTGTTAAAAATATATACATTTTAAAATAAATTACCTAATTAAATTTTCTTACTAATATTCTTCTAGCAAACTAGCATAATAAGAATACCTACTATTAATTATATCAATATGACAAAAATCTTCTTCGTTACTTTGATTTTTGTTGTCATTGCTTTTGTCGTTATCATCAACATCATCATTGATATCATTATTATCATTGTCGTTAATGCTGTTTGCTGTCTTCATCATCCATTGGCCTTTTTATGAAAATGAAGAAGAGAAAAGCTCTAATTGTTAATAATTTTATTTCTATAAATTATTAACATTCAAAGATGACTAACGTTCAAAAAAAAAATTTACATCATTGTTAATGTTATATTTATCATGCATACCTCAAGAATATTAGCCTTTAATTGAAACAAATCTTTTGAAATGATGGCAACGAATCATCCTCATATTCATTATTGATATCATTGTTGTTAGGGAGTGCCCGAAATAACCTCATTTGTCCTGTTCGGTAGTGAAGTTACACATATGACCGGAAAAACTCTATTGAATGTGACCATCAACACTATGATTCGAAAGTACTTTAAAAAGAGTGATGATGGCCGCAACACTATAATAGTGAATTAAATTTAAATCCGAAAAAAGGAAACATACAGTATTAATATACTCGCTAACATTTTTTACCTAAACAGAAAAAAATACCAGTCAGTACGCACACCCTCGGCTGTAGAAGTCACCCTATAATAAACACACCCTCCACATGGATCTTGAATTGCTAAAATCAGGTGATGCTATAATTCTTCCAAATAAATACCTAAAAATTTCAATATAGAATAGTCATAGTAGAAATAAAGAATTCATGAATTCATTATTGGGAATTATTAATATTAAAATCATCAGAAAGACTGTCAAAATCACAAATTTGATACGTGAATGAATTTGTTCAAATTAAGAAAACCAATATCTTTTTTTTATTTTTTTACTATATAATTCCTTAAAACTGTAATTTTCATTGTATATATAACATATCAAAATTAAAAATTAATTGTAATTGACCGGTTTTTCCGGTTTGTTTTGATCTGGCTAAAATTATTATTTATAGAAACCGGGATTCAAACCGGATTTTATAATATATATAATAATAATAATATTATTATTATTACTATATTTAGTATAGCTTGGTTTGTTTATATATTAATTAATTACTATGAAACTCGTAACAATTTGCCCAATTGAATTGTTTCAAAATTATATATAGCTTGCATTGAAGAATCCTCTTCACATGGTTTGACAAATTATTGTAATTTTTTTTATGTATTTATTTATGTCACTATTTACCTTATTTGTTGAAAAACAAACAAACGCATATAAACCCGGTTGAAAATTGTTGAACCGGAAAAAATCTGGTTGAAAAGTTAAAATCTAATTAGTTCATGTAGCCGGAAAGATTTTAAAATTCATCCAATATTATTAAACATTGATTTAAAAGAGCTCTTTTTAAATCATATTTTTATTCCACCAACAAAATTAAATTCTATCTCCTCCTTAATCAACATTTTGTATGAGATTGATTATATTATAACCCACATATACTTTTTTAATATATTACAATGTAGAGAATTTTTTAAATAGTGCTATAATTCTTGGGATTCCATGGCAAATCTTATGTAAATCAGGTTCATATTTATATTTTTATACCCATTTAAGAATGTAAAGGATAAAGAATTTGTTTATCAAAAGATCTGGACATGAAAAGTAAAATTATAGCATTGTCTCTAATATTTACATTTATAGAGAAGGTGCTAAAAAAAAAGTATGTTGAGAGCTGAAATTGAAACAAGTGGATAAATGAATGAAGTCACTTTTGAATTAATAATAGAAAGATGATGAAAAGAAAAAAGCACAACTAGACATAGATAATAAAACAATGAGATACAGCAAAAGAACAATTTAATAAGTCAAATAAATATGAATTAAATAAGATCCTCTTGTACCTTTAAAATCTTGTTTAGTAAGTCTATAAACACTACTGACTAATTTACTTAGCTAAAATAAACCAATTACACTGAATAAGTCAAGTCATGGACCTAATAAATAGTGACTTGGATGCAGTGAATAATGCTCCAGTTTACTAAATCAAATCAAGTAGAGCAAGAAGCCAAATACCACAAATACTATAATTACCAATTAATTAACTAGCAAAAAGAGACTTGTGCCACCGAAAAGCAGACCATTCAGACCAATGAGAAGGTGTGTTATTGAACAAAGTGTGGGAAAATGTCAACTTGATTTAGGAATTATTATCAAAGAGCAAGTATTAAACAGAATAAATAAATTATTTGTTAAGGCTCCCACCCTAATAGTAGTGAGATAGTAAGCAAATCAAGTAAGTAATTAGCAGGCAAAGAAAATGTGATCAATGGTTTAAAAAGCAATATCAGTCGAACCTCGTTTCAACGAATCTTGTTTCAACATTACAACGAATATTTAAAGTGTTTGCTTCATATAACACGATTAATGATTTTGTATGACGAATTTTCTTATGTGTTCTGTCTCTGTAGATTTGTTGAAACGAAGTTTGACCTTTATGAAACTATTTTCCAATTTTTATATACGTTCATATTATTATTATTAATGACAAGATCTACTGAAAACATGCCATAAATAGAAATCTCAAACAGGAATCTCACTAAATGAATTCAAAAATGCAAGCCTAAATTGAAACGAGGTTAGCAGAAATTTACATACTTTTTGATTGAGGATGATCCACTTTTTGCTAACCATTGATACTATATTATTACAACTATAATTAAAAAGCGGTCATTCCATTTCGAGTAACGTAATAATGATAATGATGATGGTGAAAACATGAGGCAATTAATGTTAAACAATTTCGTTATGTCCGGTTTGTTCCTATATTAAATTATTTTATAGTAGTTGAGTGAATTTACCATAGCAAACTATGAAGCCCTTGCACATTCGGATTATTATTAATATCAAAATTCTAAGGAATATAGTCGCCTATTTCTTTTGTTATTTTTAACGAAGGTAAAAAGTAGGTAGGGAATAATAAATATTTAAAGTTCTATCTCACTCATTTAGGTGATACAGAAATGATCTATGCATATATTTTTGTGGATACTGAAAATCATTCACACCAACTTTATTAACTTTAGTTGGCAAAGTTGGGTTTTAGTATACAAAATATATATATATTTATATGATACGAATTAAAATTATTATTAATTTTTAATTTTTTGAAAAAAAAATTTTTTTAAAATTTATTTGGGAAGAGTTGATCCTTCTAAAGTACTTTTTTTCAATTTCTCCAAACTTACTCGCTCTTTAAATTCAACTTTAAATGAAAAAATTTCGTTATTATTAATTAATTATAACGTGTTTATATACACATACTTTTATCATTTATTATAAAGTAATATATATACATATATTAAACACCTTTTTTTCAAATTAAATCCTTGTAAATAATACATCAACTAATATTACTAAAAACAAGGATCTTTCTCTCTTTCCCTTATATAAACAAAAAATATTATACTTTCAAAATACTTTCTTCTGAATTTTTTTCATTCTTTATTAATATCTATAAAAATAATAATTTAACGAAGGGATCTCGTCCTGGTGACAGAAGAAAAATTCCAAATTCTATAAATTGATTAATTAATAGGATAAATAAAAATAATGTCAGTGGCAGATAAATATATTGGATTAACATTGGCAATTGCTTCAAGTGTATTGATTGGAACTTCATTTATAATAACGAAAAAAGGATTAATTGATACATCAAATAGACATGGTGATTATTAATAGTAATCTTGGAATTATATTATAATTATAATTATTATATTAACATATATCATCAATTATTTTTTTTCTTAGGTTCTGCGAGTGAAGATCATAGTTATTTAAAGAATCCAATTTGGTGGTTTGGAATGATAACAAGTATTATAAAATATTTTATTTAAATTGTGAAAATATATGATTAGAAAATCTTAGAATATTAAAAATAAAAAAAATTTTGTTTTTTCAAATTTATAATATTTCAGTGGTTCTTGGAGAATTGTTAAATTTTGCAGCATATTCTTTTGCACCTGCTATTCTTGTAACACCACTTGGAGCTTTAAGTGTATTGATTGGGTAAATATATAAATATATAAATATATATATTAGATTTATAATATATTACAAATACATATTAGTTAATTAATTAATTAATTAATTAATTGTTTATTATTAATCTCTAAGTCTCTTAACCTCTATATATATTTATAAAGAGCCATATTAGCGTCTATAATTTTAAAGGAAAGACTTGGAAAAATTGGTTCAGTTGGATGTGGATTGTGTTTAATTGGATCAATTATAATTGTTCTTCATGCTCCAGCTGATAAAGAAATTAACACTGTTGATGAAATATTAAGTTTTGCTCTGAAACCTGGTCAGTAATAAACATATATATATATATATCATCATATATAACACATCTAACACACACACAAACACATATATATATACATCAATAGTATTTATGGCATATTGTGTGATAGTATTCATGTATACATTTGTCGCAATATATAAATTGGTTCCAAAATATGGCAAAAAGAACCCTGTGGTATTTCTATCAATTTGTTCGCTGGTTGGATCAATATCAGTGATGTCATGTAAAGGATTTGGAATAGCATTGAAATTGACATTTGCAGGAAATAATCAATTAAGTCATACATCCACTTATGTATTTATAATTATATCTGTTGTATGTATATTAGTACAAATGAATTATTTCAACAAAGCGTTAGACATATTCTCTACAAACATGTAAGCGTTTATATGTGTAATGTTTATGTGATATTAATATATATATTATTATTAATATATTACTCATTCTCACTCGCAAATTTTTTATTTCCTTCCTTCATGCACATTTTCCTAGTGTAAATCCAATATATTATGTATTTTTTACAACATCAACGATAATAGCGTCTGTATTATTATTCCAAGGTTTTAATACTGGCAATACAGCGAATTTAATAACATTATTCTGTGGTTTCCTAACGATATTTGCCGGTGTCTATCTATTAAATATTGCAAAGAATGAAGGAATTGGATTGGCGTCATCGTTGAAAGAAAATAATACATTATTGGGTAGTGGTGGTGATACGAGTGGAAATAGCAGTATAATGTTATCATCAATTGGTGATCATCATCATCATGATTCTTTGATGAGAACAAGGGATGCAACATTACTGAATGCATTCGATGAAGAAAGTTTAGGTTTAACTCAATTAAATGATGATATTACTGATTCTGAAGATGAATGATAATTGTGATTATTTTATTTTATTTTAAAAAAATTTTTTAATTTTTAATTTTAACATCTAACAATTGGATTTTGTTATAGATTTAATAATTAATAAATTAATTGGTTTATAATTTTTATAATTTTATTGAGACTTTAGTAAAAATAGAAAGAGAGAAAGAAAGATTAAAAAGTTATATAATTCACACACACATATATATCTGCATTCACTCGCATACACACACATACAGAATTCATTATAAATATAATATATAAATAAAATATACATACAATTTAAATTGTTACAATCACGTGAGTTAAACCAAATTAATATACTGTAGGTTTTATAACTTTTTTTTTACAAAACAAATGCTGTCCTGAATCGAATATCCCAACGGCTATTGAAGGAAATTTATTATTAACTATTATTATTACTCTTTAGTATCAAGAATATATCTTAATAGGAGGGTTCGATTGGGATTTTGTGGTGGAAGGACCATCAAATTTTTTTCCCAATATTGGCTAGGTTAGCAAGTAAATATTTGAGTATCCATGCCAAGTGAGCGTTTTTTCAGTGAAACAGATAAATACAATGGCAGAGAAAGTGGCCAAATTAAATCCTATTCATAGCTTTCAAAAAAGAATATGCATAGTTTAGAATGTCTATTTCCAAGATAAATAAAATTTTTAATTTTGTTGCTAATTATATTTAATTTTTTGACACCCCATTTTGATTCGTCAGATTAATAAACAATTGACTCCAAGAATTAAATTATTTTGAGACATTTTTATTAAACTCGACAATAAAAAATTCAGGGAGCTATTGATTTATTGAAATTGCATTGGTTTCTTCATTTTTTGAGGAGTCTATTAAAGCTTCTTCTATATTCAGATATTTTGTTCCAAATGGTCACCATGGGGACAACAAAGAAGGGGCTTGTATATGCGTGGAACCTGACTTAATATCTTATATTTATTTACAATTTGTAATTGTACGCAATCGAGAAGGGAGCCCAGAGACCAAAGCATTTCTACTACCATTTGGTGATGAAACTCTTGTCCTAAATTGAAAGGAGACTAGGATTAAAAGATTAATGGATGGAGCTGAGCTATAGAGGTGGCCAAAAATATCAAGCGTTTATTTTCAACTTTCTCTTTTTTTACTTTTTCAAAATATAGCAAGACCTCGTTTTAACGAATTATAATTAAATTCGCGCGTTACAAAGAATTTGCATAGCGAATTTAAATTACTGGACGATGTTGTTCTTTATTGATTGAGAAAAAACGTGTCAAAAAATAGTGATTAATTGATATAGTTGGTTCGGTCTAAAGACCTAAATTTTGGGCAAATTTTAAAAGTATAGAAGTCATTTTCTGTCCTATCTTTTAAAAAAATAGCTCTATTAGTTGATAGAATATGTATTTAGTTTTAATGTAATAAAGAGATTTTCTCAAAAAAATTCTTTATTGTAGAGTTCTATTCTTTTTTAAAACATGTACTTTACTATGCTCATGAGAAATTTGAGCTCCAGGATCATTGCTAAATTTATACTAGTTTTTGATCATCATTACTAAATTTGGCACTAAGAAAAATAATTTTTTAATCAAAATCACGTGAATTCCTTTTTTAAATTTTATTGCATTTTTGAACAAATCACGAAATCGAAATTTGAGTGCGTGGCGCAGCGACAGGAGGTCTTTAGACCGAGCCAACCATAGGTCAAGAATTTATACCAATGTTCACTTTGTCTGGTTTTGTTACAGTATGCCCCATATGTGATCAACTATGTTTGTAAAATCATATAATGTAGGACACCACATAAATTTATGCACTGGTATGATAAAAACGAGTATAAATTACATTAATTTTTGGGGTAGAATTTACAACTTTTTATATGTTCTGTTGCATACCAGTTCAAATATAATTGTCCGAGGTCCTGGGCATCTCACGCCCCAAAGGAAGCCGTATTTTATAAATTAGAAATGTTAGGGCATCAAGTTGGTCAAAATTTAGCTGAAATGCTTGGCCAAAATTATTCCAATTTTGATGGTAGAAAGTAGAAATTAATTATGGCATTCACTATTAAAAACATAAGTGTAATACTCCTTTACTACATGTGTAACCCCTTTATGACAGTGTCAAAATACTTTGGGCTGCATGTATAGTCACCACTGATCTATAGTAATAGTAGATGATAGTAAACATTGTAAAAAATTTTATAATCAAATGTCTTACATTCTTGCTTGATACCCTCCCTCACTATGTAGCAACCACCACCAAATCTAATAAATAGTTTTAATTGAATTAATTATTGGTATGTTATGTACATATTTTTAAATAGGGAAAAAATTAGAATATCATTAATGATGATCTTAAATGTCTAATTGGGAAATCCAAAATTTATTTGATCATACTATAACAGATAAACAAATAAATTTAGATATAATTATTGTTAATTTCTAAAAACAGTAAAATAGATTTTTTTATTTTAGTTAACATAATAATAATAAAATACACAACTGTGTAGTCAACCCTGTTAACAGTAAATCCACCCTGTTAAACCAAATTTGTTAAATCTAAATACTATAGTTGGCTCGGTCTAATGTCCTATCTTTTAAAAAAATAGCTCTATTAGTTGATAGAATATGTATTTAGTTTTAATGTAATAAAGAGATTTTCTCAAAAAAATTCTTTATTGTAGAGTTCTATTCTTTTTTAAAACATGTACTTTACTATGCTCATGAGAAATTTGAGCTCCAGGATCATTGCTAAATTTATACTAGTTTTTGATCATCATTACTAAATTTGGCACTAAGAAAAATAATTTTTTAATCAAAATCACGTGAATTCCTTTTTTAAATTTTATTGCATTTTTGAACAAATCACGAAATCGAAATTTGAGTGCGTGGCGCAGCGACAGGAGGTCTTTAGACCGAGCCAACCATAGGTCAAGAATTTATACCAATGTTCACTTTGTCTGGTTTTGTTACAGTATGCCCCATATGTGATCAACTATGTTTGTAAAATCATATAATGTAGGACACCACATAAATTTATGCACTGGTATGATAAAAACGAGTATAAATTACATTAATTTTTGGGGTAGAATTTACAACTTTTTATATGTTCTGTTGCATACCAGTTCAAATATAATTGTCCGAGGTCCTGGGCATCTCACGCCCCAAAGGAAGCCGTATTTTATAAATTAGAAATGTTAGGGCATCAAGTTGGTCAAAATTTAGCTGAAATGCTGCAAGAATATGAAATATTCAATATGAGATTTTTGGCATTATGTTTAAATCTCTTCAGATTGCTAGGAAATGAAAGATGTTGCATTAAAGGAGCTTCTTCAAGGTGCTAAATTTTCCCATGAATTTCCAGAAGTTATAGTGTTCCTTCCAATTTCAATAGAAGTGGTTCATTTATTAAATCAATATCCCAAAAACAATAAAGATGATGAGGAGGATGAGTGTATGGAGGATGATTAAGAAGTCAAAGATGATTATCCTAAAAATGAATACATGGAAATAGATATTCAAAGCCAGACCAAAGATGTTGATTCTGGTTTAGATGAATTTTTGGATATTTACAAATTTAAACATAAAGTTGGCCCACAGAATACAAATAAAGTTTATGTTAATGCAGCAGGTGCTGTTTGATATGGATTTGCATTTAATAATATTCAATTTAATAATAGTAAGCAAAGAACATTGATTTTGTGTGTAGAGTCAAAAAGTGGGATGATCACAGCTATAAATTCACTGAAGCTCAATTCTGCTATTTTAAAAACTGAATATAAAAGGTATGACTTTGATCTTATAGTTTTATTGACTCATTTTCAACTTAATAATAAATCATTGTATCTTAAAAGGTTTGATACGGTATCAAACATTCCTACAGATAAGTTGTTCTGTTAATTTTATCAAATACTAAATCAAAAAATGCAGAGATAAAATCATGCAAGAACATTGCATTGGTTGATGGTTACAATTTTAAAGAGTTTTATGGTTATACATATGCAGATCGGGAAGAATTTATAGCATGTATGTTTATTGATCCTACCTTTCCATTTTGATAGTAATTATAATTGATGTATATTCCTATATTTCATTTACAGCAAACAAAACAATTAATGTGAATACAGCAACACCTGAAATACTTAAAACTCTTGGCATTAAACCAGAACAAGGTCGAAAATTACATAAATAATGTGAAAAAAATGGAAAGTTTATAGACATAAATGACCTGAGAACTATGTTAAAAGCAGAAAAATATTTGAAGAACAAAAATCCCAAATGGAACACAAAAAAGATGTCATTTTAAAATTTGTTTTTTTCAATATGCATCAAACTGCATTATTTTATCTTGTTGTATTCATATAGATAAAAAAGCTCTTCCTATAAAAAATAAGGTATGGAGGATTAACATAATTAAATACATTTTTTAAAAACAAATATGTTTTTTATGGTTAGAAAATTTATTCCTTTATTCCAATGATATAATAATGTGTGCATCTGTTGTTTGTGAATAGTTGGTGACATTTTGATGGTGAATTTGCAAAAGTTTACTTATAATTTTATTGTTTAACAAGAAATTTTCAATGTGGAATAATTACACATGACTGACAAATAAATACCAAATAGTGTTGTATTGTGAACAATTAATTATTTGAGTGAAGGAATAACTGATATGAATAATTAGTGTACTAGCAAATAGTTGGTTTCAAGTTAAAACTTGTCATAAATATTTATACATTGAATCTCATATTCCTTTTCTAATTAGAATTGTATATTCTATCAGCTTTCCAGAATGTTCAGAATTATGGATAATATAAACAGGGCTGGGAAAACTCTATTGAATGTTATATATACTATAATTTGATATTATTATCAGGGCTGGTCACATAAAGGGCTAAAATCCTAGTTTGGTAATAATTGTCTTGACTTAATAAATATTAATAATGATGGACAGTCAGGATTATTCCCGATTTGGATAATGATCAACTGTCATGTTATTTTATTAGAAGAAAAATGATTGGCTAAATTTTATGCAGATCTTTTGTTAAGAAAGTTTTTAGGTTTAGGACATATATTAATATTAGCTAATAGAAGCACTCACCCCCACCCCAGATAAGACATTTTGATCACATCTACAACAATCATTCGCCTCTTTTAGGTATCAACAAAGCATAAGCAAAAAAAGAATTAATTTTGTTAATAAATCATTGTATTTTGATTGTAAATTTTTGACAAAAATCCTACTTTTTTTTAGAATTAAAAAATAATCATTTTCCTTCAATCCTTGACTTTTGCTAACAAAAAGAATAAACAGTAATTGCAACCAATTATTTTAATATCATACCCAAATTGAACTTCAACATTCCTGCATACCTCTTCTTGACAATTTTCACTTTATTGCAGCACCAGCAAATATATATAACAATGACATTCAAGATTTTGAAGCTGAAGAATGTTTAATAAATAGTTGTATGTCATTATAAGTTGCAATAGTAAAAAAAAATTATTGAGAAACTGAATTATTATATTATAAATGTCAATCAAATAATAACAATTTTAATAATGATAATATCTTTAAATGAAGATATTTCTAGTTTCACAGAACTAACTAAAGAATTATATTTCAACCATTAGTTGATTACTTCCTTGCTTTTTACAGTGGCTCCATTAGTTATTTTGACCTTCACAAAATAAAATGCCAGCCACTCAACAACATCACTAAAAAAATAAAATTCATATCACAAAGTATTCACATTTTAAACTTTGTTCTTGTAGCATACCATTGAAATCAGTGTTGGAGTTGCACCAGGTTCAAATGGATATTAATCATCAGTGGTTTCATAAAATTTTTTAAAAATGCCACCTATAAAACATTCTTTCACTGAATATATCACACTATTAAATGAAAAGGCCAATAAATCTAATCATTATGTGCTGTCATTTTTGTAAAATTAAATTAACTAGTACTAAAAAATTGGTAACTTTTCATTTAAAAAATTGTACAATATTCAATGAACAATATACTGAACATGAACAAGATTCTTTTTCCTGAAGACAAGAATAATCAATATAGAGAGATTTCTAGCAAAAACCAAGTGTAAGCATAGCAAATTTTTTTGAATGATGATCTCTACAAAATACATTACACATATGTCTTTGATATATAAGGTGAAGATTTCAGATAAATATAATTATTAAGCAAAATAAAACCTATAATTTTACATTTTGAGGTCCTGAGCTTGATTCTTCATCTTTAATATGCACAAGTGAATCCTCAAGTTTTTCAACTTTATCAATTTCATCATCAGCCTTGTCTGTAGAAAAATAAGTAATTATTTTGCTCACCCTGTTCTTAATAAAAAAGCAAGTGGAAGTTGAATAATATTTTTGATTTGGAAAAAAATTGAGCCCCTATATATTTATCTTCATTTTTTTAAAAATTTATTATACAGTTGGCTCAGTCTAAAGACCTCCTAAATTTTGGGCAAATTTTAAAAGTATAGAAGTCATTTTCTGTCCTAACTTTTAAAAAAATAGCTCTATTAGTTGATAGAATATGTATTTAGTTTTAATGTAATAAAGAGATTTTCTCAAAAAAATTCTTTATTGTAGAGTTCTATTCTTTTTTAAAACATGTACTTTACTATGCTCATGAGAAATTTGAGCTCCAGGATCATTGCTAAATTTATACTAGTTTTTGATCATCATTACTAAATTTGGCACTAAGAAAAATAATTTTTTAATCAAAATCACGTGAATTCCTTTTTTAAATTTTATTGCATTTTTGAACAAATCACGAAATCGAAATTTGAGTGCGTGGCGCAGCGACAGGAGGTCTTTAGACCGAGCCAACCATAGGTCAAGAATTTATACCAATGTTCACTTTGTCTGGTTTTGTTACAGTATGCCCCATATGTGATCAACTATGTTTGTAAAATCATATAATGTAGGACACCACATAAATTTATGCACTGGTATGATAAAAACGAGTATAAATTACATTAATTTTTGGGGTAGAATTTACAACTTTTTATATGTTCTGTTGCATACCAGTTCAAATATAATTGTCCGAGGTCCTGGGCATCTCACGCCCCAAAGGAAGCCGTATTTTATAAATTAGAAATGTTAGGGCATCAAGTTGGTCAAAATTTAGCTGAAATGCTAGCAACTTGTTCTAGAGAAGAATGAATGAATTAATAATTAATAAATGACAAATGAAAGAGACAAATTTTTTTAAAAAAAATTATTTATTTTGTTGATACTCGATGTTGTTAAAATATATATATTAATATGTAGAGATTTTTGGGGCATAATTTTTAAGAATCAAAATTGACAATTTGAAAACTAAACATTCACATGCCCTCTCTTATCATGAGGTATGGGTCATTACTCTACTGTATGCTGGAATTCCCTAAAGGCCAATTTTGTTTGCAAAATATCTTATTCCAAACATTCATATTAATCATTTATGTTATTTTAGGGTGCATATGTGCTCCAGGATCATTGCTAAATTTATACTAGTTTTTGATCATCATTACTAAATTTGGCACTAAGAAAAATAATTTTTTAATCAAAATCACGTGAATTCCTTTTTTAAATTTTATTGCATTTTTGAACAAATCACGAAATCGAAATTTGAGTGCGTGGCGCAGCGACAGGAGGTCTTTAGACCGAGCCAACCATAGGTCAAGAATTTATACCAATGTTCACTTTGTCTGGTTTTGTTACAGTATGCCCCATATGTGATCAACTATGTTTGTAAAATCATATAATGTAGGACACCACATAAATTTATGCACTGGTATGATAAAAACGAGTATAAATTACATTAATTTTTGGGGTAGAATTTACAACTTTTTATATGTTCTGTTGCATACCAGTTCAAATATAATTGTCCGAGGTCCTGGGCATCTCACGCCCCAAAGGAAGCCGTATTTTATAAATTAGAAATGTTAGGGCATCAAGTTGGTCAAAATTTAGCTGAAATGCTAGCAACTTGTTCTAGAGAAGAATGAATGAATTAATAATTAATAAATGACAAATGAAAGAGACAAATTTTTTTAAAAAAAATTATTTATTTTGTTGATACTCGATGTTGTTAAAATATATATATTAATATGTAGAGATTTTTGGGGCATAATTTTTAAGAATCAAAATTGACAATTTGAAAACTAAACATTCACATGCCCTCTCTTATCATGAGGTATGGGTCATTACTCTACTGTATGCTGGAATTCCCTAAAGGCCAATTTTGTTTGCAAAATATCTTATTCCAAACATTCATATTAATCATTTATGTTATTTTAGGGTGCATATGTACTTCAAGATAATAATTTTAGATGGTTTTTTAGAATGTCAACAGAAGCTAGCTGGAGATGCTGATGCAGCAAAAAGAGAAATTCCTCTAATAATCTTTTGTCAATAATTATTTTCAAAATTCAAAATTTTACAAATCCACATTTTTTTTTAACACCATTGATTCCTATGTGGATTGATAAGAGGAGCATTGGCTAATTTAGGTGTTGTTAGTGTTGTAATTGCTGAAACATCAACTTTGCCACAATGTAATTTTGATTAATATTTATTAATAATAAATAGTAACAATAATTTTTTTTATTTTTGTTTCTGTATTTCGAAGGCACATTTCAAATCAAAATTTCACAAAAAATTTATTTTTTATTTTGGTTATGCATATGTGAATAAATATTTTTATGTTTATTTATATAAATGTGTACATAAAATTGATTTATATATTAATTGAATAATTCTTCTTTTAATTAAACATACCTCTAAAATTTATATTTAAAAAGCTTCTCTTGGATGAATGATTCCTACTGGGATATCACTATTAACCATTCCCATTTGAATAGATGCCAATTTTTCTAATAATTTCTTAAATGCATTCATAACAATATCTTCTGGCTTCATTGATCCAACTGACTAATAATCAAAAAACCATATTAATATTTTTATATATATTTATTATTTATATTTCCAAAATATACTGTAAGTCTACCTCTACATTAAAATAAAATCTATTTGGTTTAACTGTAAAATCGTACTCTATTAAAAAAAAGGTATTATTGTTAATATATTAATAATAATAATAAAATATTAAAAAAATTTTTTATATACTTTCGTCATCTAATAATGGAGGATCTTCAGAGGCATTTTTAGTGGGTGGCCTATATATATAATAATAGGATATATGAAAAACCATATAACATATTAAATATCAATGATAAACCTTACCATTCTTGCTGCACATTTTCTTCATACCAATATGTGGTATGTCTAAGTCTATTATGTGGATCATATTCAAATCCTACAGCTGCACAGGGGCTCCATTTTGCATGTTCTTTCCCCACGCCCTAAAATTAAACAGAGAAGTCTTATATCAGATTATTCTTGTTAATATCAAGTTAAAATATTTTAAAACAAAAATTTAATTTTAACCTTTTTAGCAATACACTTCACTTTAAGTGCTTGACCTTTACGAAGTTTTGCAATTAAAATACCTGGATCCTTAGGGCCTAAATCAATATATATATAATTATTTCTTTTTTTTATTGATGATAAAAGCAACAATGATGGTGATAACAATAATAATAGTAATACTTTTTACCTTCAAATATTGGTGCGAATCGAGGATCATTGCTAACCAAATCTCTACTAGTCACATCTTTTGTTGTATCTTCTTCATTACAAGTTACATGTAAACTCAATTCAACACTACATTCTTTACAAACCCCTGTACATGAACAATCCTAAAAATGGGAATTTTGTTGTTAAGAAAAAAAGCAACAATAAAATAAATAAATAATAACAAATGATTAATGATCTTACTCGTCCATATTTAAGTTTTTCTGATTCTGTGCTATCTATTGGTATTAAACCTAATCTATGTGCAATAAATTCATCTGCCAATACTGAAGTATTGAGTTCAAAATCTACTGATTCAACAGCTAAACCATTCAATTTTTTTATTGTAAATTATTATTGTACTCAACCATTACTTTATAAATGAGCTTTTTTAGTAGTTTAAACTAACCTATAGTTGCCACTTCCGATATCATAATCCGTCTTAATGCATTGGCAACACTGTATTAATCTAAAGTTATTAAAGTTTATCTTTAAATAAATTTTTATATTAAAAAATACTTTACCTCAAATCTGTATTTATGAGAATAAATTTGATCCTTTCTTCAGTAAGTTCTGTAATTCTGATCTCGGGTCTAGGTCCATTGTTAAATTGATCCATTTATTTTTGTTTGCAATTATTATTTAATTATTAATAAAAATTTTAGTGACATTAGACCTCTCCCCTAAAAATATGGTACAACTCTTTCTTCATTAGACAATTATGTAGAAATTTTACAGGGTTGATAATTTTTAAAAAGAACCAAAATAAAAAGTATTTTTATTATTTAACAATAACATTAATGTTAATTATATTATCAATCATTCATTGACTGAATATTAGTTTTATTTTTTTAAATAAATAATGGATCAAATTAAAGAATATTCTTCAAAAGCAGAAGACATTCTTGAAGCAATTTCTCAACCTTTTAAACCCCATATTCCTGCAATAGCTCGTTTTCTTATTGTTGCTACATTTTTAGAAGATGCATTAAGAATTTTATTTCAATGGAGTGACCAATTATACTATCTTGAAAGACTGAGACATATTCCATGGGGCTTAACACATCTTTTTTTGTTTGGTAATGTTGTTGTAAGTTTTAATTTTTTTATGATATTAAATATTTTTTATTTTTTCCAAGGATAAACAATATGACAATAATGATAAACTTTTTTTGAAGGCAATGTTTATAGGCTCATTCTTGATAATCAAAAGAAAATATCTAGAATATGCAGTTCTTAGTTTATTCCTAGTAATATTATCACAATCAATTGGATATGGTTTATTTTTTGAATTAAATTTCTTTTTAAGAAGTCTTTCAGTAACTGGTGGTCTATTAATGGTATTATCTGATGCTTTCTCAAAAAGAAAATCTGTATTTGCTGATCTCCCACAATTATCAGAGCGTGATCGTAAAACTTATTTTCAATTAGCTGGGCGTGTTTTATTGATATTTTTATTTATTGGCTTTATATTTCATGGTGAATGGTCAATTACAAGATTAATGGTTTCTATAATTGGATTTATTGCTTGCATCATGGTGGTAGTTGGTTTCAAGGCTAAATGGTCTGCCACTTTTTTAGTACTATTTCTTTCTGTTTTTAATGTATTGATCAATAATTTTTGGTCAGTTCATCATGCTGATCCACAACGTGATTTCTTGAAATATGATTTCTTTCAAACTCTTAGTATTGTTGGTGGGTTGTTATTATTAGTAAGCATGGGTCCTGGTGGGATTTCAATTGATGAGAAGAAAAAGGCATATTAACTAGTTGATTTGTTGAAAAAAAAATGAAATGAAAACAAAGTTTTAAATTATTATTACTGTTATATTACTTTGAGGATTTAATTTGTAAAATTATATTATAATTTTTCTTTTTCATTCATCATTTTATTTTTTTAAATATAAATATAAATATTTCTTTGGACAATATTGGTTTTTATTTTTGACTTTTAAGGGTAGAGTTCGGTCACACAGTACATCATATGGCAAAAAAATCACAGGACTGATGCATTAAATAAACATGTTTTTTAAAGTTAATTTAAACACAAAGTGAACCAAGAATTTCAGGGTTCAAGATTTAGTCTCAATAATGTGATGACCCGCTGACCAATGATAGAAATTTAATATGCAGATCCGGGATATTAAACATATTAGTATTTAAAATTTAGCAGACCATGGAAATCCATTATTTTTTTTTTTAAGAAATTTAAATTTTTGAAAACAATTATTCAGCAATTTATAAAATTCCCTTTGCAAACTAAAATAATTAAAATTACTATGGTGCGTATCACCTATACTCATCAAAAATTTTCATGTGACTTCTAACTGTATCTAGTCCACCAATTT
>CAUDNR010000237.1:0-12411 GCA_958430865.1 Entrophospora sp. SA101 | reverse complement strand
GTTTTTATTACACTTATTTACATATATATACGTTTTTAATTTTTATATGATAAAATTTTTGAATTTTATTAGTCGAGAGAAAAAATTAGAGGATTAGATCAACAACTTGCAGATTGTAAAAATGACTTTCAACAAGTAATTAATTACATTTAATTATTTTTATGATTAACATTTTTTGTCCTGATCCACGCTTTAATTATTTTTTTTTTTAATTAGGTGGAAAAATTAATTAAAAATATCATTGAAACTATTTTGGAATATTTGCCTATGGTTCTAGCACGCGAGAATAAAACTATAGATGATGAAAAGGTATAAATCAAAATATGATTACTATATGCCAGATAATAAAATATTTAAATGTTTATATTCATTTGCATTCCGATTTTTATAGAAAAACATGGAAAAAAATCTGAATCCTGTAAATATGATACGGAAGCTAGGCGATTTCATCAAAACTTTAGATGAAGAATTGCGCAGTGCCAAAAAGGTAAAAATTTTCCTGAAAAATTTTTTTTTAATTAAATATATATATTATATATAAAATTTTTATGTTTATAAAAGTCATTGGAGGAGAGAAGAGATGTAAATACAAAAAGGAAGCAAACAATGAAAATTCAAACTGGTTTATTAAATGATCTCAGTAAAAAATTATGGAGCAATTATTCTAATTTTAAATCAATAGCAACCAAATTAGAACTATCTGTGCCATCTCTTCTTTCAGAAGATAAAGGAAATGATAATGATGACGATGTTAATGTTGACGAGCAACCCAATTCATCAAATCGTAACCATAATAATCAACGATACCCCATGGAAGAAGCCTTGCGTAAATTATTTGAAAATGATGGCAATAATAATAAAGAATTGTTAAAAGATGACATTAATAACCTTTTGGAATTTGTATCTAAACTTGATTTTACTGAGTTCGGTTCTGTTATAGAGAATAAGATTAAGCATGCAGAAACACTAACAGAAAGATTCAAAAGAGAGAGCAGTTCATACAAAAGTGATTATATATTTCTTTTTGTTTTTTTTTCCTTATAATAAAAATATACTAATTGTACTTCTTAAAAATAATTTTAATAGATAAATATTATGAACAGAGACGTGAATCTAAAGAAAAAATTGCATTCCGTAGGTTTTTCATCGTCTTTTTTTCCAATTGAAATTTAACCATGTATGTATATGTTTAACTTCGATACATGATAATTTTTTTAGTTTTAAGGAAGGTGATCTTGCAGTATTTTTTCCAAATAGTAATGATCTTGCAAATGCTCAATGGCAAGCATTTCATCTCGAATGTCCTCATTACTTTATACGTGAAGCCGAAATTAATGACTCGGCAAAAAATAAAAGATGTATTATTGCAAGAATTGAAGAAATTACTGAATATATATCAGATTCAAAGGTTCATATATATTCATTTATTTGTTTATTATAATTTCATCATAAACAATGAAATTAACTATATATTTCAATTAATATATATATATATATAGAATCCTGAAATTCCACAATATGGATTAGCCGACGGAATGAAATTTTATTTATTAGATGTTGAAGTATATCAAGCTGATTCGACACCTTATGCTTCTCGTCGTCGATCGGTATCAGAAGCCCAAACAAACAAAAGTTCGAGAAACAACGGTAATATTCAATTAATGAGTGCATCTGTTTCAAGCCTTTCAAATACAACAACGAGTGTTTCTAGACGCTCCAGTGCAAGTTCTTCCAGAAAACGTGTAACTATAACAAGTATGCCAATATCTACCAATACCAATACTAGTCAATCTCCTCAATCATCATGATAATGATGACGACTCAAAAAGAGTTCTGAAATTCTTAATATAAATTTTATTTTTATATTACTTTTTTATTATAAAATTTTGTTTTTCTTATTTATTAGTGCAAAAAATTTTTTTTTGTTCAATTAGCTGTAATTTATATGTAATGTAGAATTAATGATAGAAAAACGATTTATTTTTTTCTCTTTTAAATAAAATTGTACGAGTATTAAACTGCTTTTTTTCTGAAACTTATATAACGTTATCACTATTTTATGCGATTCAAAATTTTTTCATAAACTGCTAATATTGATGAATCTGCAGACTTTTCTTTTATATTCCAACGAAGTGGATTATAGCCACCAATTCTCTTGGTCTTCTTAATTTTCGTGGTAATTAGAGCTTGTTTAATTATCAATAAAACTGATCTAGATCGATCAAAAGCTTCAGAAAGAGTCAAAAGGTAAATTAATTGAGTTGTAAACGTCGTATTTTCAGTAGTCTAACTAGAAATTTAGCTCTTGGACCTTTTTGAAGTAATAGCGTCAATTGCCATTCATCACTAAGATTGTGAATTTCTCTATAAATCTCTTCGTTGAACACCTGTTTAAACGGCATAATTTCATAGATTAGCAAAGAAAAATTAATTAATATTTCCGTTTATAACTTCAAAAAAATTAACTGATTTGATAATACAATTTTCTATATAATATTCTTAGATTTTTTTTTAATTCTTCCTTCAAACAAATGTCTGATAATTTGAGCTTTCCGGTCGAATCGAACGTTCAGGTTCGAACCAGCAACTTAGATCGATCAAAAGCTTCAGAAAGAGTCAAAAGGTAAATTAATTGAGTTGTAAACGTCGTATTTTCAGTAGTCTAACTAGAAATTTAGCTCTTGGACCTTTTTGAAGTAATAGCGTCAATTGCCATTCATCACTAAGATTGTGAATTTCTCTATAAATCTCTTCGTTGAACACCTGTTTAAACGGCATAATTTCATAGATTTAAAGAATAATGTCTTGTCATATAATTTTTAATTCTTTTGATTTTTGTTTCTTTTAGTTTGATTGTCTTTGGTTTTTTATTCTTTAGAGAACTTTATTGATTTTTTCTTCTGAACTTGTAGTTTGTCTAATCCACCATTTAACGACATGATTCCAGATATAATAATAAATTTAAAATGGACAAATATTTCAGGGAGTTAAATTTCTAAATATCCTTTATGTAGTTAGTATCAGTGGGGTATGATTGAGAGTTTCTTGTGTTTAATTTTAGATAGTAAGATATTTTCTTTTAATCGCTTCTTCATCTTTGAAATCATTAGAAACTTAATACCGAATAGTTGTAGGTCATATATGATAACAATGCACAAAACTTCATCAAAAAATTTCCTTATCCTTGCTGGTCCATAAACTCCTAATGTATGCATTACAGCCCTTTGGTTCCAAAAGCTTTTGTTCTCTAGGATTTTTCCTTGGAGGAGTTATTTAAATTTGCCACGTTAACAGTTCCGAGATTTTCATAATTAATTTGCTATTTTTCATCAACTTTTCATCAGATTTGATCATCTATGCGAATAAATAAACTTTTATTTTCACTTTGGAAACTAGCAAATCTTTATCAACACCTTTCCTGGACTTACTTCTTGTTTCTCAGGTATGGCCATGGCTCTTTCATCGCTAAAACGGAAATGGTTAGTTAAAAGAAGGCCAACATCTTCTTCCTTTCTATATCAATATGCTTTTCTAGTAAATAGTTTTCTTTTGCCAGAAACCAGGATTAATATTCTTTATTTATTATAATATTGTGTAAATTTGGGTTTGGGAAACACACTTGTTTCTTTTCATATTCTTGAATTGATATAGGAATGATTCTGGAACCAAGAATTATTGCACTATTAGGAGTATTTTAAAAAAGGAAACGTTTATTAAAAAACTTTTATCGACGAAAAAAACAACGGCTAACAAATAGATAAAACGACTAACTAAGGTTCTAGTTTTTCCGCAACCTGGTCCAGCAATAACACATATTCGCGGAGACGAATTTATTATTCAGAAAAAAAATCTAACTGATACTGATAGCAAAGCGAGTTTTGTTCGCACCAAAATTGCTCTCTTCGTCCTTAGGAAAAATCAACGACAGAAGCAATATTAAGGAGTGGTGGTTAATGTGGGGAAAAGGATAAATACTCTGATTGGTTTTAAATTTACTTTAATATATATATGAATTAGTGCGTATTTTTCTGTGTATTATTAGTTGTATGGTTGGCTCGATCTAAAGACCTTCTATTGCTGCGCCACGCGCTCAAATTTCAAAAAATAGAGATTTCGTGATTTGTTCAAAAATGCAATAAAAATTTTTTAAAAAAAGGATTTCACGTTGGTTTCCTACCGCCAAATTTAGATATGATGGTCGAGTATTAGTTTAAAGTTAGTAATGATATTCAAAAACTAGTCTAAATTTAACAATGATCCTAGCTCTCAAATTTCTCATGAACATAGTAAAGTACATGTTTTAAAAAAGAATAGAACTCTACAACAAATAAATTTTTTGAGAGAATCTCTTTATTACATTAAGACTAAATACATATTATATCAACTAATAGAGCAATTTTTTTAAAAGATAGGACAGAAAATGACTTCTATACTTTTAAAATTTGCCCAAAATTTAGGTCTTTAGACCGAACCAACTATATCAATTAATCACTATTTTTTGACACGTTTTTTCTCAATCAATAAAGAACAACATCGTCCAGTAATTTAAATTCGCTATGCAAATTCTTTGTAACGCGCGAATTTAATTATAATTCGTTAAAACGAGGTCTTGCTATATTTTGAAAAAGTAAAAAAAGAGAAAGTTGAAAATAAACGCTTGATATTTTTGGCCACCTCTATAGCTCAGCTCCATCCATTAATCTTTTAATCCTAGTCTCCTTTCAATTTAGGACAAGAGTTTCATCACCAAATGGTAGTAGAAATGCTTTGGTCTCTGGGCTCCCTTCTCGATTGCGTACAATTACAAATTGTAAATAAATATAAGATATTAAGTCAGGTTCCACGCATATACAAGCCCCTTCTTTGTTGTCCCCATGGTGACCATTTGGAACAAAATATCTGAATATAGAAGAAGCTTTAATAGACTCCTCAAAAAATGAAGAAACCAATGCAATTTCAATAAATCAATAGCTCCCTGAATTTTTTATTGTCGAGTTTAATAAAAATGTCTCAAAATAATTTAATTCTTGGAGTCAATTGTTTATTAATCTGACGAATCAAAATGGGGTGTCAAAAAATTAAATATAATTAGCAACAAAATTAAAAATTTTATTTATCTTGGAAATAGACATTCTAAACTATGCATATTCTTTTTTGAAAGCTATGAATAGGATTTAATTTGGCCACTTTCTCTGCCATTGTATTTATCTGTTTCACTGAAAAAACGCTCACTTGGCATGGATACTCAAATATTTACTTGCTAACCTAGCCAATATTGGGAAAAAAATTTGATGGTCCTTCCACCACAAAATCCCAATCGAACCCTCCTATTAAGATATATTCTTGATACTAAAGAGTAATAATAATAGTTAATAATAAATTTCCTTCAATAGCCGTTGGGATATTCGATTCAGGACAGCATTTGTTTTGTAAAAAAAAAGTTATAAAACCTACAGTATATTAATTTGGTTTAACTCACGTGATTGTAACAATTTAAATTGTATGTATATTTTATTTATATATTATATTTATAATGAATTCTGTATGTGTGTGTATGCGAGTGAATGCAGATATATATGTGTGTGTGAATTATATAACTTTTTAATCTTTCTTTCTCTCTTTCTATTTTTACTAAAGTCTCAATAAAATTATAAAAATTATAAACCAATTAATTTATTAATTATTAAATCTATAACAAAATCCAATTGTTAGATGTTAAAATTAAAAATTAAAAAATTTTTTTAAAATAAAATAAAATAATCACAATTATCATTCATCTTCAGAATCAGTAATATCATCATTTAATTGAGTTAAACCTAAACTTTCTTCATCGAATGCATTCAGTAATGTTGCATCCCTTGTTCTCATCAAAGAATCATGATGATGATGATCACCAATTGATGATAACATTATACTGCTATTTCCACTCGTATCACCACCACTACCCAATAATGTATTATTTTCTTTCAACGATGACGCCAATCCAATTCCTTCATTCTTTGCAATATTTAATAGATAGACACCGGCAAATATCGTTAGGAAACCACAGAATAATGTTATTAAATTCGCTGTATTGCCAGTATTAAAACCTTGGAATAATAATACAGACGCTATTATCGTTGATGTTGTAAAAAATACATAATATATTGGATTTACACTAGGAAAATGTGCATGAAGGAAGGAAATAAAAAATTTGCGAGTGAGAATGAGTAATATATTAATAATAATATATATATTAATATCACATAAACATTACACATATAAACGCTTACATGTTTGTAGAGAATATGTCTAACGCTTTGTTGAAATAATTCATTTGTACTAATATACATACAACAGATATAATTATAAATACATAAGTGGATGTATGACTTAATTGATTATTTCCTGCAAATGTCAATTTCAATGCTATTCCAAATCCTTTACATGACATCACTGATATTGATCCAACCAGCGAACAAATTGATAGAAATACCACAGGGTTCTTTTTGCCATATTTTGGAACCAATTTATATATTGCGACAAATGTATACATGAATACTATCACACAATATGCCATAAATACTATTGATGTATATATATATGTGTTTGTGTGTGTGTTAGATGTGTTATATATGATGATATATATATATATATGTTTATTACTGACCAGGTTTCAGAGCAAAACTTAATATTTCATCAACAGTGTTAATTTCTTTATCAGCTGGAGCATGAAGAACAATTATAATTGATCCAATTAAACACAATCCACATCCAACTGAACCAATTTTTCCAAGTCTTTCCTTTAAAATTACATTACAGTATTAATAATGAACCTTATTGTTGCTATTATCCTAATAAGGCTTATGAAAATAACAATAACTTTCTTAGAGATGGTTTTAATTTGTTGGAAGAATGCGAAGTGTATAGATTAGCAAAGAAAAATTAATTAATATTTCCGTTTATAACTTCAAAAAAATTAACTGATTTGATAATACAATTTTCTATATAATATTCTTAGATTTTTTTTTAATTCTTCCTTCAAACAAATGTCTGATAATTTGAGCTTTCCGGTCGAATCGAACGTTCAGGTTCGAACCAGCAACTTTGGTTCAAACCGTCAAACGTTTAAATATTCTAATCAAACGAGTCATTAAAAATATGAGACATTGTCACCAAGAATTCTAAATCTATTGTAGTTGGGTATATTATGGCGAAATCATAAAAACATTGACCTTCGGTTAAAACTGATATTTTGAACTTCAAACTTTCAAAAGTATACAAAAATTTATTAAAAAATTTCAATTTTATTCAATACGCGCGTATTATCACATGTTGAGATTTCAGATAAGATTATTGAATAATTGTTTTTTTTTGTTTTTTTGTTTTTTTGTTTTTTTAAGTGAGAAATATTTTGTCAGTCAAAGTATTATGAGAAGTAAAACTTTGCATACATAATTTTGAGAGTTTGTCATGTTTTGGAACACAGTTTAGCTCGAATTATTGAAATGGTTCGATGATTTGAATTACATAACTGATAATTGGTTCAAATCGAACCGTCGAATATTCAAATAAGAAATCCCGGCTCAAACCAGTTCCAGTTTTCATCCTTGGAAAATATAAACCCTTACTCGATGCCCTTGTGGATTCCAACCAAGATGCTTTAACATTAAAACAAATTAGTCAGCTAGTAAATGATTTAACAAATTTGAATGATTCAGATTTTAAGATATAGAAATCAAAGTTGAAGTCAGCCAATTGGATCAATAATGGTATCATTTTATTTGAGAAAGAAAACCTATCCCCGAAATATCTTAATAATAAGTTAAATTGTTATTGTTATAATTACAAATAAAAATCAAAAGGCCTGGTATGCATAACTTTATTAATAGATTTACAAAACTGCATCTTACCACATCCGATTTAATTTTAATTCATATGAATCATTACCATAAAGTCTGGAAAGATAGCATTCCCTTTTTTACATATGTGTAACATTTTTTTTATATTGACGCTCAATTGTTTTAAAGTAGGGGGTGCTATCTTTCGGGAGGTGCTATCTTTCCTGACTTTACGGTATCATAAAAAAATTTTTACGTTAATAAAAAGGTTGTTTCATTTTTGTGTGTCTATTAGATAAAGAACAGAAGATATTATTCAATCATTTTTCAGTACGCTAGGCATTTCGCCATTAAATATTAAATGCTAATAATCACCATGATAAATGTAACCAGGTTCAACAAAAATGTATAAAGGATGTCTTGTAAATTCAATACTGAATTAATCTGGACAAAGTTATAAAATTTTTGCCAAACGATGTTATTATCAACATTGTCTTCACTGTATGTGCAAAAGGATCGATTGACGCTCCTTCCTAGATAAACATAAAACAACAAATAAATGATCATCATTAGTTTACTTCCATCGCATCATTTTCCTACGGACATCCCTGAGGTAAATTACTTACTAAACGTAATTCCACGGAAAAGTTTAGTTTAGTGCAACTTGCAAATATCTACGTCATATATCATTTTGATAGTGCAGTAATATAAAGTAGAAATTAAATAAATGATGCAAAAAGTGCAAATTGTCTTTATATTTATAATTTACAAACCTACATTAAGGACAACAGAAGCAGCAGGGCCTAAAGTATCACCATTAGGTAATCTATAGGCCCCCTTCAATAATTAAAAACGTTAAAAACGGTGTGATATTAGCAACATGAAAAAAGAAACCTCAACACAACGCTTGCATAACGTACCTGGGAACTATAATAATAATGCCCAATCAAGTTCCTGTGGCAAACACCATATTTAAAAGCTGACCAGTAATGGTTGATCTAATATCAATTTTTTTATCGTGTAGGATAGCAACATTACAATTCGATGAACTATCAAGTAGTGGGTGACTTGGCAAGTCACATATCAGTTTCCTTGCGAACTGGACTTGGAGTGTTATTTAGAGTTGACCTTGGATAAAATTTCATTCAGTAGAAGAATGATTAATATTAAGTGTGGATGTGGGAAGACATTCGAAAAGTAATGTGTTTTTTCGACTGAAACGTGCGCATATAAACTACAACAATGTAAGAATATTAAAAATTGGTCTAGCCCCGAGAACTTTTATGAGAATAACCATACCTTGGAGTCAAAATAAATGATCATGAGATACATTTTGTTAAAAATATATACATTTTAAAATAAATTACCTAATTAAATTTTCTTACTAATATTCTTCTAGCAAACTAGCATAATAAGAATACCTACTATTAATTATATCAATATGACAAAAATCTTCTTCGTTACTTTGATTTTTGTTGTCATTGCTTTTGTCGTTATCATCAACATCATCATTGATATCATTATTATCATTGTCGTTAATGCTGTTTGCTGTCTTCATCATCCATTGGCCTTTTTATGAAAATGAAGAAGAGAAAAGCTCTAATTGTTAATAATTTTATTTCTATAAATTATTAACATTCAAAGATGACTAACGTTCAAAAAAAAAATTTACATCATTGTTAATGTTATATTTATCATGCATACCTCAAGAATATTAGCCTTTAATTGAAACAAATCTTTTGAAATGATGGCAACGAATCATCCTCATATTCATTATTGATATCATTGTTGTTAGGGAGTGCCCGAAATAACCTCATTTGTCCTGTTCGGTAGTGAAGTTACACATATGACCGGAAAAACTCTATTGAATGTGACCATCAACACTATGATTCGAAAGTACTTTAAAAAGAGTGATGATGGCCGCAACACTATAATAGTGAATTAAATTTAAATCCGAAAAAAGGAAACATACAGTATTAATATACTCGCTAACATTTTTTACCTAAACAGAAAAAAATACCAGTCAGTACGCACACCCTCGGCTGTAGAAGTCACCCTATAATAAACACACCCTCCACATGGATCTTGAATTGCTAAAATCAGGTGATGCTATAATTCTTCCAAATAAATACCTAAAAATTTCAATATAGAATAGTCATAGTAGAAATAAAGAATTCATGAATTCATTATTGGGAATTATTAATATTAAAATCATCAGAAAGACTGTCAAAATCACAAATTTGATACGTGAATGAATTTGTTCAAATTAAGAAAACCAATATCTTTTTTTTATTTTTTTACTATATAATTCCTTAAAACTGTAATTTTCATTGTATATATAACATATCAAAATTAAAAATTAATTGTAATTGACCGGTTTTTCCGGTTTGTTTTGATCTGGCTAAAATTATTATTTATAGAAACCGGGATTCAAACCGGATTTTATAATATATATAATAATAATAATATTATTATTATTACTATATTTAGTATAGCTTGGTTTGTTTATATATTAATTAATTACTATGAAACTCGTAACAATTTGCCCAATTGAATTGTTTCAAAATTATATATAGCTTGCATTGAAGAATCCTCTTCACATGGTTTGACAAATTATTGTAATTTTTTTTATGTATTTATTTATGTCACTATTTACCTTATTTGTTGAAAAACAAACAAACGCATATAAACCCGGTTGAAAATTGTTGAACCGGAAAAAATCTGGTTGAAAAGTTAAAATCTAATTAGTTCATGTAGCCGGAAAGATTTTAAAATTCATCCAATATTATTAAACATTGATTTAAAAGAGCTCTTTTTAAATCATATTTTTATTCCACCAACAAAATTAAATTCTATCTCCTCCTTAATCAACATTTTGTATGAGATTGATTATATTATAACCCACATATACTTTTTTAATATATTACAATGTAGAGAATTTTTTAAATAGTGCTATAATTCTTGGGATTCCATGGCAAATCTTATGTAAATCAGGTTCATATTTATATTTTTATACCCATTTAAGAATGTAAAGGATAAAGAATTTGTTTATCAAAAGATCTGGACATGAAAAGTAAAATTATAGCATTGTCTCTAATATTTACATTTATAGAGAAGGTGCTAAAAAAAAAGTATGTTGAGAGCTGAAATTGAAACAAGTGGATAAATGAATGAAGTCACTTTTGAATTAATAATAGAAAGATGATGAAAAGAAAAAAGCACAACTAGACATAGATAATAAAACAATGAGATACAGCAAAAGAACAATTTAATAAGTCAAATAAATATGAATTAAATAAGATCCTCTTGTACCTTTAAAATCTTGTTTAGTAAGTCTATAAACACTACTGACTAATTTACTTAGCTAAAATAAACCAATTACACTGAATAAGTCAAGTCATGGACCTAATAAATAGTGACTTGGATGCAGTGAATAATGCTCCAGTTTACTAAATCAAATCAAGTAGAGCAAGAAGCCAAATACCACAAATACTATAATTACCAATTAATTAACTAGCAAAAAGAGACTTGTGCCACCGAAAAGCAGACCATTCAGACCAATGAGAAGGTGTGTTATTGAACAAAGTGTGGGAAAATGTCAACTTGATTTAGGAATTATTATCAAAGAGCAAGTATTAAACAGAATAAATAAATTATTTGTTAAGGCTCCCACCCTAATAGTAGTGAGATAGTAAGCAAATCAAGTAAGTAATTAGCAGGCAAAGAAAATGTGATCAATGGTTTAAAAAGCAATATCAGTCGAACCTCGTTTCAACGAATCTTGTTTCAACATTACAACGAATATTTAAAGTGTTTGCTTCATATAACACGATTAATGATTTTGTATGACGAATTTTCTTATGTGTTCTGTCTCTGTAGATTTGTTGAAACGAAGTTTGACCTTTATGAAACTATTTTCCAATTTTTATATACGTTCATATTATTATTATTAATGACAAGATCTACTGAAAACATGCCATAAATAGAAATCTCAAACAGGAATCTCACTAAATGAATTCAAAAATGCAAGCCTAAATTGAAACGAGGTTAGCAGAAATTTACATACTTTTTGATTGAGGATGATCCACTTTTTGCTAACCATTGATACTATATTATTACAACTATAATTAAAAAGCGGTCATTCCATTTCGAGTAACGTAATAATGATAATGATGATGGTGAAAACATGAGGCAATTAATGTTAAACAATTTCGTTATGTCCGGTTTGTTCCTATATTAAATTATTTTATAGTAGTTGAGTGAATTTACCATAGCAAACTATGAAGCCCTTGCACATTCGGATTATTATTAATATCAAAATTCTAAGGAATATAGTCGCCTATTTCTTTTGTTATTTTTAACGAAGGTAAAAAGTAGGTAGGGAATAATAAATATTTAAAGTTCTATCTCACTCATTTAGGTGATACAGAAATGATCTATGCATATATTTTTGTGGATACTGAAAATCATTCACACCAACTTTATTAACTTTAGTTGGCAAAGTTGGGTTTTAGTATACAAAATATATATATATTTATATGATACGAATTAAAATTATTATTAATTTTTAATTTTTTGGAAAAAAAATTTT